>SJYA01000305.1:1288819-1392568 GCA_006410615.1 Neotragus moschatus | reverse complement strand
GGTTTATCCAGACTCTTGCAACATTGTTGAGCCAATGCTTGCTGCCAAGTTCCCACATCCCTTATCCATTGTGTTCCTTGGAGTTTATATAGTTAAAATGAAAAAAAAAAAACAAGTAATAACCTTAACATTAACATTAGACTTTGAGTTAATAAGTTCTTTCTTTGCTATAACCCACTAAACCTTTGCCCCATAAAAATATAACTCTGTACTTTAAGGGTGACACAGGCTAAAAAAATTTTTTTTAATTTAAAAAAAAAACATTAAAAAAAAATAGGTGTTCTAGCTGACCAACTTTTATCAAAAAGGGGTCATAAAATGTCAACAGGCCTCTGGGCCAAAAAATAATATACAAAAAATAAGGCCCTTGTTTATAAAATGATATGCAAAAAAAAAAAAACTGGTATCGATAAAAGTTAATACTGATAAAATGTTAAACTGACTCTACATGACTCTACATTTTTCACTTTGCTCAATGTACAACTCAGGGTATAAAAGCTCCCTCTAAAAATAAAGTGACAGGCCTCGCTCACCAAAGCTTGGTCACCCCACCCCGTGTCATTCTTTGATTTCCTTTCACCAACGCCGTCCACCCTGAGGGTATCCCTAGACTCTGCTGAGGCTGGACCCCAACAGATGGGAATAGCAGACCACCTTTCCTGCCTCCTGAGATACCTGTATGCAGGTCAGGAAGCAACAGTTAGAACCACACATGGAACAACAGACTGGTTCAAAATGGGGAAAGGAGTACGTCAAGGCTGTATACTGTCATCATGCTTATCTAACTGACATACAGAGTGTGTGCATGCGTGCTTAGTTCTGTCCAACTCTTTGCAACCCTATGGACTGCAGCCTGCCAGGCTCTTCTGCCCATGGGATTCACCAGGCAAGAATACTGCAGTAGCCTGCCATTTCCTGCTCCAGAGGATCTTCCAGATCCAGGGATCGAACCCACATCTCTGGGGCCTTCAGCATTGCAGGTGGATTCTTTATCACTGAGCCACCTGAGAACATACTTATACACAAAGTACATCATGCGAAATGTCAGGCTGGATGAAGCACAAGCTGGAATCAAGACTGCCGGGAGAAACATCACTAACTTCAGATATGCAGATGACACCTCCCTCATGGCAAAAAGTGAAGAACTAAAGAGCCTCTTGATGAGGGTGAAAGAGGGGAGTGAAAAAGCTGGCTTCATATGCAACAATCAAGAAATGAAGAACATGGCATCCAGTCCCATCACTTCATGGCAAATAAATGGGGGAAAATTGAAACAGTGGCAGATTTTATTTTCTTAGGCTCCAAAATCACTGCAGATGGTGACTGCGGCCATGAAATTTAAAAATGCTTGCTCCTTGGAAGAAAAGCTATGACAAATCTAGACAGCATATTAAAAAGCAGATTCACTACTTTGCCAACAAAGGTTAGTATACTGAAAGCTATGGTTTTTCCAGTGGTCATGTATGGATGTGAGAGCTGGACCATAAAGAAGGCTGAACACCAAAGAATTGATGCTTTTGAACTGTGGTTATGGAGAAGACTCTTGAGAGTCCCTTGGACAGCAAGGTCATCAAACCAGTCAAGCCTAGAGAAAATCAAGTCTGAATACACATTGGAAGGACTGATGCTGAAGTTGAAGCTCCAATACTTTGGCCACCTGATGTGAAGAGCCAACTCAATGGAAAAGACTTTGGTGCTGGGAAAGACCAAGGGCAGGAGGAGAAGCAGGTGACAGAGGATGAGATGACTGGATGACATCACCAACTCAATGGACATGCATTTGAGCAAACTGTGGGAGAGAGCAAGGGACAAAAAGCCTGGCATGCTGCAGCTCATGGGGTCACAAAGAGTCAGACACAACTGAGTGACTAAACAACAAGGAACAACCACTGATTATTAGTAAACATTTATGAGTGAATATCGAGTTTGCATTCAGACACGAGATTTTAGGCCCTTCATTTTTGTATCTCAAGGATCAGCTTAGTATCTGGCAGCGTAAATTGGAAATGAGTGGTTCCTGACTTGACTGAGTGAAAGCCATTATTCAGCAATGACAGCGCCTCGACTCATCAAGAAGGTAAAGACATACTGAGAACGTCAAGAGCTACTGTCACTCCCTAATAAAGGGAAGTTGTATTAATCTTACAACCTGCATTTTTCTCCTCAACAGTTTAGCATAAGTGTTTTCTCATTTAATTCAAACTTTTCAGCATGTGTCAGTTTAGATATATAAATAATTATTGCATGACTACATAATTTTTCTAGCCATTCCCATTTACTGGAACAGCCCAAAGACTCTCTTTTTGTTCATTTTTATGAATAATATTATGGTGAACATCTTTCTGCATAAAGTTTGTATGTATTTCTGATTATTTCTTAGAATAGGAACCCAGAAGTCGAATTTAAAGGTCACAGTTAAAGTTCTGATGCTGTACTGACAAACTGCTTTCAGTAAAAAGCTTGAATTCATTCTGACTGAAGGATATTTCACTGCACCTTTGCCAGCATTAGGCAGTCTTAATTTTTTAGATAAATCCTAGTTTGTTAATTTAAACACATTAGACAAATAAATGAAAATAATGCTATTTGCATTTAAAGGTTTCAAAGCAAGAGATCCTGAAAATATTTGGGAATGCAGAAGAAAATAACCTATTTTGATAGAGGCTTAACTTGGAAAATGATTCTGGGTTTATTATTAGAATCCACAGGCAGTTTCAGACATCTTTTATCTTTACTGCTAACCTTCTCAAAGTCAAATTGAGAGTCCTTCACTCTAACTTTTCACATTACACTGAATTCTAGGGCCTATTTCTCACTCTTAGACCCAACAAGATATTAAAAAGCATGCATTCTTTTAAATGGACAAGAATTAAATTTTTCTTAAGTACTCAATATACACTAAACATCAGTGTTAACAAAATGCCCAACACCTCTAAAGAACTCAAGGAAATCCAAAAAACTCCTTTCCTCAAAGGTTTTATTTCTTTTAACTTCATTATTCTTAATCATTCTGAGTTAAGGATTAAGCTGCATACCCTTTCAGAGAGACCTGACATTGTTACAACAAAGTTCACCTATGTATTAATTACATTTCTACTATTTTCTATAAGAATATGACAACAGACAGGACAACTTGCCAATTTATATTATTTCTAAGATTCCATTTTATTCCAAGTTCTACTGTGTGTTTTATTTTAACGTTAAGCATTTTTTAAAATGTCCTTCGTCAAAAACAAAACAGATACAGTAAACTCCTTGCTCATAATGGAATGAGAAAGTCATCTGAAATTCTCAAATGATTCCAAACAGTGAAAATTACATGTGAAAACCATCTAACGAACTATAAAACTTCCTTTCTTCAAGTTTTTTAACTAAGATCCAGCACTTTAAATTACCAACTTTTAGAAAGAAGAAAAAACAGCACATAAACTGATATATTTCAAGATAAAGCAAACTGAAAACCCAATTCCCCATCTCATACCCTGAAGACAACACAGGCATTAGAAGCAGTTTGACCTCCTTCATACATAGATACATAAAACACATACATACAAATACATACATGAAACATTCCAAAATTAATTAAAATATGTGAGTATTTCAAATAATAGAAACAATTTCCATGGCTAAGAAAAAAAGATCAAAACCTAATGAAGTATTATTGCTGCTATTAGAAGAGTGAACAGTAGACTTTGTGTTTCACAGAACAATAAAATTCCAAAAACATCCTGTATACTGACATAAAGTACCTTCATATTTTGTCAAAGATATTTAAAAGAAAAAAAGAAGCACAGTTAACACCATTTTATTACTATACCATTTAATTCCTTAGGTTAAATAATCTCAGCTTTAGTAAATAGTCAATAGTAGAAATACATGCTTTTCTAAACCCACAAAAATGTTGTCTCAGAAGAACTGGGAATGACCTACCTGGACTGTACCCAAATGAAGGAAGGCCCCTGTCCCCTCCACATCTCCGTTTCTTGTCCACATCCCCTGCTGCTAGTTCTTTTTGTCCTTCACTCTTTCTCTGTCAACAGGACAGTCACCTACCCTGGACCTGACACTTCAGAAACTAAGGTCAAGGCACACTTGGCTTGAAGGACACAATGCCCACAGATAGGAGCAAATTTCCAATATCAAGAAAATCCTTCATTTTCCTGCCCTAATGGGTTCAGTAAAGCCACTTTCCAAAAGTAAAGATTTTTCTCTTTGAAATATAAATGTAGAGACGGATAAGGAGGAAAGATAAAATGAGTGCAAACAACAGCATAATGAAACCACTTACTTATTTTGATATCCTTGTGCAGAAATTGGTAATTAAACTAACAATATACAGATTTTCATATAATAAAAAATAATCCAGCAGCGGCAGAAACACATTTTTTTAATCTCTTTTAAGAAAACCATAAAATAGAATAACTTTTTAAAATTATAAGTTATAAAAGGTGACTAATTTAAGTTTTCCTTTCTGTGAAATTCTCCTTTCAAATTTTGCATGGCATTAAAGAGATAGTTGGAAGGGATGCCAGAACGTTAGAAAAAGATAATTTTTTTAGGAACAAACTACCAATTCTCAAATTAGCACTAGTAGTCTAAGTCCCCCATGTGTTTTGTATTTATATTCATAAGAGCACAGGGTTTCTCCTGCTTTAGATTTTTTTTTAATGTTCTTTTAAAATATAAAAGATTCTCAATATTTAAACCCACAAGTACCATCATAGGTCAAAACATTATGTGACTAATGCTTACTTCTAATTAAATATAAAAGGAAAATGATATCTTCTGGTTTGAAAATGTGAATTCTTCCACATTTCTTGAGTATTACATAGTAAGAATTGTTGCATAATTTTCTGAAGCCAGAAGTAAGATTAGTATATATACCATTTTACTAAGTTTCAGCTACTGTACTTTCCTCAGTAAAGACCATTACACAGGATGAATCCCACTTCCCATTCTCTTCCAGCACTCCCTCAACCCCTCAACCCCACAAACGATTTAGATTACAAGCAAACTTACTCACTCAAGTCACCTTGAACAAGCAAACATCACATAGTTTTCCTTGAATCTAACTTCCACAGGTTTATTGATCTTGAAAATACTTTCAAAATAAGTGTTAGGACTTACATTTAAAAATAGTCATAAAATATAATATTCCTATTTTGCTGTAAAATTTAGTCTCAAAGATCAATAAAAACACAGTAGTTTTTATAAGATGTCCTATCTTCATTAACCAACTCTGGTAGTGAGAGGGATTGCCTATGTTTGTTTTGCCCCTTCCTTCCTTCTTTCCTCACTTCCACCCTTCCTTCCTTCCAACCTAACTGAACTACATACCATTCTATAATGGATATTTACAGTGAAAATGTGCATCAGGACATTATTGTGAAGTTTCCTTCTCTCAGAGAGAAAATATGCTATAGTGATGGTGATTGCAGCCATGAAATTAAAAGACGCTTACTCCTTGGAAGAAAAGTTATGACCAACCTAGACAGTATATTGAAAAGCAGAGACGTTACTTTGCCAACAAAGGTCCGTCTAGTCAAGGCTATGGTTTTTCTGGTGGTCATGTATAGATGCGAGAGTTGGACTGTGAAGAAGGCTGAGCACCGAAGAACTGATGCTTTTGAACTGTGGTGTTGGAGAAGACTCTTGAGAGTCCTTTGGACTGCAAGGAGATCCAGCCAGTCCATTCTGAAGGAGATCAGCCCTGAGTGTTCTTTGGAAGGAATGGTGCTGAAGCTTAAACTCCAGTAATTTGTCCACCTCATGCGAAGAGTTGACTCATTGGAAAAGACTCTGATGCTGGGAGGGGTTGGGGCAGGAGGAAAAGGGGACAATGGAGGATGAGATGTCTGGATGGCATCACCGACTCGATGGACGTGAGTTTGAGTGAACTCCAGGAGATGGTGACGGACAGGGAGGCCTGACGTGCTGTGATTCATGGGGTCGCAAAGAGTCAGACACAACTGAGCAAATGAACTAAACTGAACTGAATATGCTACAAGAACATATTATCAAATTCACTTAACTGAGGCTCCCTTAATGATACAAAAAATACTGAAACTTTTATGTTCCAAGAGGAAAATGGATAGTGAAGAGCAACAGCTGACTCTTCTGTCTGTTACATCTAACTTCACCCCTATGATGAAGGGAGACAATAAAGGGAACTTCCCTTCTCATCCCTTTCATTGCTGAATAACTCCCTCCCTTCCACTGCTGCTCAGATCTCATGACTATTCCTTCTTTCATTCAACAAGTATGTGCCAGGCATTGTTCTAAGAAACAGTGGAGAGCTGGAGCAGTGATGGTCCCTGCCTAGTGGAGCTTATGTTGGGTGGAGGGGGCATGCTCTTTACGCAGCCTTGATGCTGCCAACACCAACAGGCAGTGGTATGTGGGCTGGAGTCATGCTCTTATGCAGGTCCACTGTTAACAACTGCAGGGTTCAGAGCAAAACTACAAATGGAGGCTGGCTCACCTCCTTACATCTGTCTACATACTGAAAGACTACAAATTAAGCTAATGAATATGTTTTATTCTCCTACCTTGACCCTCATAATGGCTTGAAAGGACAGGTCTGAATTGAGAATTCCAGCCAGAATGTGGTGTCAAAGGGGCCACCAGCTCTATCCAACAAAAGTGGTCTCACTCAGGCATACTTGTGGGCACTGAGCCAGTTCATCAGTCTCTATTCACACCTTCTGCAAAGACATCCTAAATACCCCTTAAGCCTAAGCGTATCCACACTGACTTCCCAATCTGCCCATAGTAGGAAATCCGCAGAGGTCAAACAGGCTCTAGAAGCAGGTTTGAGGCTTTGAAGCAGGAAATCCAGTACCCAGAGTTCCCAGAGGGTATTTCAGAAAGCAGGGCAAGTTCAGGCATAGGGTCCAGGTAGATATATATTGCTTGACCCTGTGGACTCCTTGCCCCGTGGGAAGGAAGGGCCTCTTGCCCAGTTCTAAGGGCACAAGTGTGTTCCTAAAGTACAGAAGGCAGGAGATTAAACTGTTCCAGCATCTTCAGTGTCATTTAAGAGCTGAAAGGGGAACAGAGGAGTCAGGGGCAAGGGAAAAAAACCTACTATCCTAATGCCACCAAGTGATGGCACCAATTCTCACCACGGTGTTCTCCTCCATCCAGGTGGCAAACAGCAGAAGGAAGGGGACGCAGGGAAAGAAGAGAGCCAGCATTCTGCTACTACAGCAGGGTGTCTCCTGTAATAGTCAAGTTGAGGGCACAGCCCAGAACTGGCTGGGAAAAAAAGAAACTAAGGGTAAGTAAGGGAACTGATCTTACCAACCAGGCCTCTGCTGAAGACCCGTTCAGCCCATCTCATAAGGACAGAAATACAACACAAAGATTTCATCATAAGCAGTGTTTAGTAAGTTTATTAAATTACACCCAATAATTTAAAGTACGTTTTCCTCCACAGGCTTTGCTCTGCTCTTCGTGAGCCTTCCATAGCAGAGCCAACCCAATGATTCCTGCTGGCAAACCAGTCACAGATGCTTCTAATCTGGGGGTAGCCCATGCTTGCTTGATTCAAAATGTCAGAGGCCATGCTATGCCTGGCTAAGCAGTGTGCCAAGACTCTGGTATGGCCACCCCCCAATCACAGAGATGTAGTCTACACTCTCCTGGGCTCACCTACTGGATGCTTCTTCTACCCGACGAATTCATTCAGTCCCTCCAGGCCAGAGACACCTGGCAGCAAGGCTGTCTCACATGATCGTCTTAGCAGTTAATGCCCCTTCCTCTTCCTCTGTCTACCCACCAGGCAAATGCATGGGCTTCAGGGGAATGCTTACAGACCCATGCCAGCCCATGGGTCCACAAACCTCTACATCACATTACAGTCTATATTGTGTTATCCTTCCACCGAGAGGCTTTGGGATAGTCAATAAAGCAGAAATAGATGTTTTTCTGGAACTCTCTTGCTTTATGTATCTGCACTCAAATACTGGAGGAGGTTTTGAACATACCTTTTACATTTAGGAACCATGCTTCTTATATATATTTTCTCATTTACTCTTCGCAAAATTTCACAATTGTTATTACTATCCACAGTTTTATCCACTGAGTTCAGAGAGATTAAACAAGTTATTCAAGATGACAAAGTTAGAGTAAGTGTGAACATAGCAGAGTTCCACCTGTACCTGTGAAAGTTCAGTCACTCTCTTTACACTGTNGAGATGGTGATTGCAGCCATGAAATTAAAAGACGCTTACTCCTTGGAAGAAAAGTTATGACCAACCTAGACAGCATATTGAAAAGCAGAGACGTTACTTTGCCAACAAAGGTCCGTCTAGTCAAGGCTATGGTTTTTCCGGTGGTCATGTATAGATGCGAGAGTTGGACTGTGAAGAAGGCTGAGCACCAAAGAACTGATGCTTTTGAACTGTGGTGTTGGAGAAGACTCTTGAGAGTCCTTTGGACTGCAAGGAGATCCAGCCAGTCCATTCTGAAGGAGATCAGCCCTGAGTGTTCTTTGGAAGGAATGGTGCTGAAGCTTAAACTCCAGTAATTTGTCCACCTCATGCGAAGAGTTGACTCATTGGAAAAGATTCTGATGCTGGGAGGGGTTGGGGCAGGAGGAAAAGGGGACAATGGAGGATGAGATGTCTGGATGGCATCACCGACTCGATGGACGTGAGTTTGAGTGAACTCCAGGAGATGGTGACGGACAGGGAGGCCTGACGTGCTGTGATTCATGGGGTCGCAAAGAGTCAGACACAACTGAGCAAATGAACTAAACTGAACTGAATATGCTACAAGAACATATTATCAAATTCACTTAACTGAGGCTCCCTTAATGATACAAAAAATACTGAAACTTTTATGTTCCAAGAGGAAAATGGATACTGAAGAGCAACAGCTGACTCTTCTGTCTCTTACATCTAACTTCACCCCTATGATGAAGGGAGACAATAAAGGGAACTTCCCTTCTCATCCCTTTCATTGCTGAATAACTCCCTCCCTTCCACTGCTGCTCAGATCTCATGACTATTCCTTCTTTCATTCAACAAGTATGTGCCAGGCATTGTTCTAAGAAACAGTGGAGAGCTGGAGCAGTGATGGTCCCTGCCTAGTGGAGCTTATGTTGGGTGGAGGGGGCATGCTCTTTACGCAGGCTTGATGCTGCCAACACCAACAGGCAGTGGTATGTGGGCTGGAGTCATGCTCTTATGCAGGTCCACTGTTAACAACTGCAGGGTTCAGAGCAAAACTACAAATGGAGGCTGGCTCACCTCCTTACATCTGTCTACATACTGAAAGACTACAAATTAAGCTAATGAATATGTTTTATTCTCCTACCTTGACCCTCATAATGGCTTGAAAGGACAGGTCTGAATTGAGAATTCCAGCCAGAATGTGGTGTCAAAGGGGCCACCAGCTCTATCCAACAAAAGTGGTCTCACTCAGGCATACTTGTGGGCACTGAGCCAGTTCATCAGTCTCTATTCACACCTTCTGCAAAGACATCCTAAATACCCCTTAAGCCTAAGCGTATCCACACTGACTTCCCAATCTGCCCATAGTAGGAAATCCGCAGAGGTCAAACAGGCTCTAGAAGCAGGTTTGAGGCTTTGAAGCAGGAAATCCAGTACCCAGAGTTCCCAGAGGGTATTTCAGAAAGCAGGGCAAGTTCAGGCATAGGGTCCAGGTAGATATATATTGCTTGACCCTGTGGACTCCTTGCCCCG
The DNA here is from genome assembly GCA_006410615.1 of Neotragus moschatus. Lineage (NCBI taxonomy): Eukaryota > Metazoa > Chordata > Mammalia > Artiodactyla > Bovidae > Neotragus > Neotragus moschatus. The sequence continues at coordinate 1,382,858 of SJYA01000305.1, read as the reverse complement.
TGGGAAGGAAGGGCCTCTTGCCCAGTTCTAAGGGCACAAGTGTGTTCCTAAAGTACAGAAGGCAGGAGATTAAACTGTTCCAGCATCTTCAGTGTCATTTAAGAGCTGAAAGGGGAACAGAGGAGTCAGGGGCAAGGGAAAAAAACCTACTATCCTAATGCCACCAAGTGATGGCACCAATTCTCACCACGGTGTTCTCCTCCATCCAGGTGGCAAAAAGCAGAAGGAAGGGGACGCAGGGAAAGAAGAGAGCCAGCATTCTGCTACTACAGCAGGGTGTCTCCTGTAATAGTCAAGTTGAGGGCACAGCCCAGAACTGGCTGGGAAAAAAAGAAACTAAGGGTAAGTAAGGGAACTGATCTTACCAACCAGGCCTCTGCTGAAGACCCGTTCAGCCCATCTCATAAGGACAGAAATACAACACAAAGATTTCATCATAAGCAGTGTTTAGTAAGTTTATTAAATTACACCCAATAATTTAAAGTACGTTTTCCTCCACAGGCTTTGCTCTGCTCTTCGTGAGCCTTCCATAGCAGAGCCAACCCAATGATTCCTGCTGGCAAACCAGTCACAGATGCTTCTAATCTGGGGGTAGCCCATGCTTGCTTGATTCAAAATGTCAGAGGCCATGCTATGCCTGGCTAAGCAGTGTGCCAAGACTCTGGTATGGCCACCCCCCAATCACAGAGATGTAGTCTACACTCTCCTGGGCTCACCTACTGGATGCTTCTTCTACCCGACGAATTCATTCAGTCCCTCCAGGCCAGAGACACCTGGCAGCAAGGCTGTCTCACATGATCGTCTTAGCAGTTAATGCCCCTTCCTCTTCCTCTGTCTACCCACCAGGCAAATGCATGGGCTTCAGGGGAATGCTTACAGACCCATGCCAGCCCATGGGTCCACAAACCTCTACATCACATTACAGTCTATATTGTGTTATCCTTCCACCGAGAGGCTTTGGGATAGTCAATAAAGCAGAAATAGATGTTTTTCTGGAACTCTCTTGCTTTATGTATCTGCACTCAAATACTGGAGGAGGTTTTGAACATACCTTTTACATTTAGGAACCATGCTTCTTATATATATTTTCTCATTTACTCTTCGCAAAATTTCACAATTGTTATTACTATCCACAGTTTTATCCACTGAGTTCAGAGAGATTAAACAAGTTATTCAAGATGACAAAGTTAGAGTAAGTGTGAACATAGCAGAGTTCCACCTGTACCTGTGAAAGTTCAGTCACTCTCTTTACACTGTTTGTTTGCTGCCTGATGAATGGCTGCTAACCGTAGAGATTTATGTATTGGTGTTTGGCTACATTTTGCCTTAGATAGCTTGTAAAAGACTGATCCTCAATAATGAGAATAAGGCTTTATAGTTTAAAAAGAACTTTTAAAATAATTTCTAAACACCAAGATAGCAAAAAGAAAGAATATGGACTAAATAGGAATTAATGAAAGATAAAACAACCTAACTTATTTAATAAAGCAAAAGATGATACTTTGAAGAGACCAATAGAGCACAAAATCACAAGTTAGCCTGGTTTTTAAAAAGAAGAAAAAACAGAAATAAGCAACACTAAAAAAGAGAAAGACTGTTTTGGATTTTTACCAATAAATTGGAAACTCTAACCCTGTCTTGGAAAATATAAATATACCAATCATTCAACAAATACTTATGGAGGACCTTCTATATGCCAAGCCCTGGGTGTATTACAGTGAACAAATAAATGAAGTCCCTCCCACTGTAGAGCTCTCTGAGCAGAGGGAGGGGGGATGTTGACAAATAAAGAAAAATCAATATGTAGTATGTCACACAGTGATAGGGACCAAAAGAAAAATAAACATGATTCGTGGAGAGAGACAAGGAAAGAGGTTCAACTTTTAATGAAGTGGTCAGGAAAGGACAGAGTCACATGGGTCAAAGGGGAAAAAAACAAACTACTTGACTTGTTCAAGTTCTGTGAGGAGAACAAAGAGGTACCATGATCTGATGTCACTTTAAAATAAGCACTACTGCAGAGACCAATAATTCTGGCAGAAATTTGAAAAATCATAAAAAAAAATACTACCTCTAAAACACGGGATGCTTCTAATAGCTTTATAAGTGAACTCTATTTAGCCTTTGAAGAACTGATAACCCCTATATGGAAAGCTTCTGAGCATTTATGAGGCTCACAGAACTTGCAAAACCAAGCAGACAAGGCTACATACAGAGCTCGCCTTGCCACCCCTGCCCTCTTCTCTAGCACCATCCCCTACACACATACACACACACACATACACACACACGACTTCATAGGCCAGTATTTCCCAAACCTCAGTCACTCCAGTACCATCTTCACAACTTTTAACATATTCAGATACCGCCTATAGTACATTTAAATATCACTTAACGTTCATTTAAACTGATTGGCTACTCTAAAAGATAAATTTCCACCACTACCATAAATGGAAAACTAGTATCATTTGTCAAAACTAATTAAAATAATTTTATGCCTATTACAATTTTTTAAATATTCATCTGCAAACTACCTAAGAGGAAGTCACATTCTGCCAGTACTTGGTGCTGGCACATAAGCCATATTTTGAGAAACATTGCCACAGGTCAAACTTCCTATGACTCTAGGTATAAAACATTTTAAATATCATATTAAAAAATCTAATACAGAGATTATTTTAAAGAACAATGTATCAATAAATTTTATTCCAGAAATAAAACAATGGCTCAAAATTTAACATACGTGCATGGATTTATATCCACATAGAGAGACACACATGGATAGACTACATTCAAAACCATTCACTATCACTCTTGAAATAAGTCATACCTGACTTAGAAGAGAAAAACAGGCTAAGAGGGTCTTATAAAATCTGACCAAGGTGTAGCTCATACATTCAGAGCAGTGGTTCTCTACCAGAGGTGACTTTGCCCCCCAGGGTACATTTGGCAATGTCTGGGAACATTTTTGATTGTCATGACTGGACTGACTGATAGTAATATACAGTGGGTAGAGGCCAGGGATAAACATTCAATAATGAACACACAGGACAACTCCCATGACAAATAATTAAGCAGTCCAAAATATCAATAGTAGCAAGGTTGAGAAACCTTGGCTTAGAGGACATACAGCGCCTAACTCCAAAATCTGGCTGCATGTTCCAGGACTCTTTGCATTGTACTGCATTTCTATCACTGAATTAAAATATTATTCCTATGAAAAAAATACATTTTGAATTCCAAACAACCAATTCTAAAACTTACCTATACATTAAACATACCTGAAGACTCACAATCAAGAGAAAGGACACGAGGATTTGTCTTCCCCCAGTGGAACAACAAGTAAGGAAAGTTAACACATTTCTTCTACCACCAGAGAATGGTCAGATGGTTTAAGAAAAGTCAACCAAAGTCAACCAAAATGTGCGTCCAGCTACTTTTCTCCTGTGACATTAACATTCCTCTTTGACTGCAACGTGCCCTGGAGCCCTGGGTCCATCATTTTAAACTCTCCTGGGAGATTTTATAATAGGCTAGTGTGGTTTAAGTACTGTTTGCTTATACCATTTATACAGTTTAGGTATTAGGGAGAAAAAAGATGGACTCCTTTAAACAAGCAGGTATTTTTATCCCTCTGCAACTGAAAGAGTACTGCTTTCTGAAAAATGGAAGAGACATAAATATGTTACCTGACTTTTCTTCTGTTAAATCTCCTGACCTCCTTTTTCTAACCTGCTTTCGACTCTTTAACTACAAGTGCAGAGGGGAGAAAAGAACAGTTAATAAGCCACTCTGTGTCAAACATAGAAGCCTGCATCCATCAGTCTCTGGGGATATTCAAGACAAACAAGCTAAATATCTCCACCCTTCCCTGTGATGCAGCTAAAGTACAAATTATAAAACTAAACCAGTAAACATTTTCTACAAGTTCACAGTTGAAGAGCCTGAAAAAGAAAGCTACTGGATTCTCACTGCAGCTGACAAGTGTGAAGTGTTTTGACTTTCAAAATTCGTGGATTATAAAAAGCATCAGTGTGTGTGGAGGGTTATGTGTAGGATGAGTAGGTGGGGGTATAATAAGAAACAGTATTTTGGTGCTTCAGCAGATTTAATTCCTTCATCCCAGCCTCCCACTGGTATATGAGGACATGCAAATTACCCCAGAATGAGCCTCTCCGTCTTCCTCCTTCTGCCCCTTTGCCCTCCATCCCCTCACCCCCTAAAGACATCTTATCAGAGAACGAGCACTTGCTTCTTTCACTTTTCCTCCATCTTCCCCATCTCCAAAGAGAACTCCATGATTTCCTACAGGATTTCTTTTTATGAATATTTTNCCTCCCACTGGTATATGAGGACATGCAAATTACCCCAGAATGAGCCTCTCCGTCTTCCTCCTTCTGCCCCTTTGCCCTCCATCCCCTCACCCCCTAAAGACATCTTATCAGAGAACGAGCACTTGCTTCTTTCACTTTTCCTCCATCTTCCCCATCTCCAAAGAGAACTCCATGATTTCCTACAGGATTTCTTTTTATGAATATTTTTATCTTGAGTTTTCAAATAACCAGTTATTACTCTGTAAGAAATATTGCTACCAAAATCAGGACAAAAAATAAATTGTTAAATGTTTAAATTAGTTTCTGGCTTAAATATAGAAAATGTTAAAGGGTTAAATAGAATTTTAACATTTTCTTTTAAAAGATTCCCTTTGTTACACAGTACTTTATAATATTAAAAAAAAAAAAAAAACTTCCAGCCCTCCACACTAAAGACTTTTAAATATTTTTAAGTGGGATTTTAGTAGTACTTTCCACAAATGTGGAGATATTTTTAAAACTTAGGCATCTATTTTTTTTAATTGTATGATCAAAAAACCCCAAAGAGCTTATGGATAAGCAGTCGTAGTAATTATGTACCACTGCAGTTTTAATTATTATGAAACTAATTTAATAGCGACTTATTTTTCCCCTCAGAATTATAACCACAACCAATGAGTAGTAAGAACTTCTCCCCTATCCTCCTGAAAAATCTCTAAAAATTAGACTGTGATCTGTGATAATATAGGTACNCTGGGATTTTAGTAGTACTTTCCACAAATGTGGAGATATTTTTAAAACTTCTATTTTTTTTAATTGTATGATCAAAAAGCCCCAAAGAGCTTATGGATAAGCAGTTGTAGTAATTATGTACCACTGCAGTTTTAATTATTATGAAACTAATTTAATAGTGACTTATTTTTCCCCTCAGAATTATAACCACAACCAATGAGTAGTAAGAACTTCTCCCCTATCCTCCTGAAAATCTCTAAAAATTAGACTCTGTGATCTGTGATAATATAGGTACCATAAATTATTTTTAGAATTTTAAAGTATTACTGCATTCCCAAATGTGAAATCACAAGCACCAGACTGTGATTAATAAGCTTATTAAAGCATCGATCAGTACTTCCACTCATTTTCTGAAATAATTCAAAAGAAATGAGTTTTTAAAGCAGGATTGGCGGCCATACTGCACACTGCAGAGGTGCAAATTACTTCCACAACCCACTCTCAAGCCTACTGCGCCAGTACCTTCATTTCATTTATCCAACAAATACGTGAGTGACTGATACCTGCCACACACAATAGAAACGGTGGAAAACCCCGTGATGAACCAGCAGAGAGGGCCAGTCACAGAGCTTACAGCTTGGTATTAAATAAGTAAACACATACACGAGTTTATGATTACAAAGTATAAGTGCAACTGAAGAAACAGGAAAGATGATGCCAGAATAAGGAAGACACTGTTTTGTAAGGCTAGCATTGCATGAGAAAACTGTATACTTCAAAGAATAAAGCTATAAGAGGCAAGTAGACAGAGGATGATACATGAAGGTTTCTAGAAAGGCCAGTAGGGGAGTAGAGGGGGAGGAGCATGAAAGGCAGGGTAAAAAGAACAACAATCATTGAGAGCAAGCCCTGAAAATCAGGGTAATGTGGGTTATGACATCACTAATAGAGCAACCTGATTGGTTCCCTCACCACAGGCTGCTCACTAGACAATCTGTGAAGCAGGAGAGGTTCTGACAGGTTATTCTGAATGCACAAGCTCCCATACCTCCAAAAGGCTAGGCAGGTAAGGAAAATTAAGCCAGCTAGAAACACACCTCATGAGAAAGATGGGGATTGTGAAGACACTGGTGGAAACCTGGAAAACAAGCAGCCAGCAACTGCCACTCTTACCCATGGGGCCAAACATTAGGAATTTTTTTTTAAAGATGCTAGAAATTTAGATTTTTTTTTCATGTGACATATCCCAGTTTTTAAAGATAATATGGGCCAAATAAAAGTAAGTTTGAGGACCACCACTCTGTAACCTTCTTGCGGTATTTTATGTTACTTAGATACAAAATTCCTAAATCTTCGACTGTTTTTGCTTTTTAATCTACAATTAACAGTGTCTCAGACCAAGAAAACAAACCAAAACCTATAAGACAATCCATTCCACTATTATTGTCCTTCATTCTCTTTTTTATAACTGATATAAAAACTGGCATTAGTTTCAGGTGTGTAGCATAATGACTCAAGGTCTGTATTTATTGCAAAATGATCACTCTAAATCTAATTAACATCCATCACTATACATAGTTACAAATTTTTGTTCCATGAATTTTCAGATCTACTCTCTTAGCAACTTCCAAATACACGTTACAGTACTATTAACTATAGTCATCATGCTGTACATCACACACCCAGGACCTGTAAGTGCTAGTCTGTACCTTTCGTTCCCTTTTACCCATTTCACCTTTGTTCTTTAAATCTAAACACTTCATACATATTTTAAGCATAGATAACAGTAAAGATATAATAGCATATCTCATATCATTCTATACTTTGTAGGTAAACTTTGCTGTCTTTAAATGTTCAAGTCTACCAAATGGTTGTTGTTTTTTACCCATTATAGCAGTCCACCTAAAGAATACTTAATAAGCATTTTCAGCACAATGCTAAATCTCCATTCTCAGAGTGCTTATAATACTGTTGATGACAAAATAGTAGCAAAAAAAAAAAAATTAGAAGACAATGAAAACCAGTATATAATTAAATCTGAATGTATAGAACAAATAAATATAGTAAGAAGTCACAAAAATGAGATTCTGAGAGTCTGGCTTACCAAGGAGGATTTGGATAGGCACAGAAGAAGAGAAAAAATAAATCATACAATAGAATAATACTTGAAGAATGTATATTATTCAAGAATAATACTTGAAGACTATTGGTCAATGGTTTGCTACTGATCTATGAAATAAGCACAGAAATGGAAGTAAGCAGTCAGAAACTTTGCTAGCATCTTGACACTGCCCTGACATCCGAGCTTGTAGTCAGTGGACTTTTCTCGTTGGATGAGTCATAGACCAGTTAGACCACCATCAAACTAACAGGCATGGTCACATGTGGCACAAGCTTCATGCCAGGAACATACACTAGGTCTACATCACAACATGTTAACACTTTCACGCTTGTGATCAACTATAACCCAACAGTGTATAAAACTCAGAAATCATTTCTTTCTTCAAGAGGCAAATTATTTACTACAGAATTGCTGAAATCAGCGACTGATAAAAGATGGAAGATCAGTTTGAAAATAATAGGATGACTTGCTTCACTTTGGATAAAAGGTTTAAATAAATATCCTGAGCTTGCTAAAATTGCTTTAAAAATCTAGTCTTCCTTTCCTGTCAACATAGGCTTTACAAGAATGGTTTCTCTACTATGAGTGTTATCAAATCAAAACCTAAAACACTTTAGGTAGACATTATGTCTTATGAGTAGCATGTCATCAGCCCTGTAATTTTTGTAATTTTCTTCTGTTTTTTCCTATGTTATGTTTGCTATTGTTTACTGAAATGTCATTTTGTCTGTTGAATCTAATAATAAAAAGTTTGGGCTTATATTTTATATGTATGGTTCCTGTTTTATTTTGCTAGTTAGCAATTCATAGTATCAGCCCATAATGTATTGACAATTAAAATTTTAAAAAGAGAAAAACTGGCCCTTCTGCACAGATAATTTGAGAAATACCGACCTAACCCCAGACTGTTAGAAAAAATAAGCCAGAATTATGCAAATATAGCTTTCCCAAGGGCTGTCTTTTCCAAAATTTGGGATGTGCTGTGCTACTTGGTAATAGACTCAGTATCAAATCACACTGAACCAGAGAGTAAGAAAGTTTCTGCAAGATGCCCTGTTTGGAAAAGGCTGGAGTCTTTTAGTAAGAATCGGTTAAGCTAGGTACAAGCTATATATTCCATTCCTCATGAGCTTCTTGCCAGGGAATATGTTATAAAATCAAGTCACAAACTAAATTAAGCCAGAGGTACACTTACTACTGAACAGGCACCAGACCTGTTTTGTAATTTAAGGAAGTCCCACATTCTCCCTCTGGTACTTCCTACTACCAACTAAGAAAAAAGACACTTCCAGAAAGACATCAGGGCATCTTGATGCCAGGACAAACCAGTATTCTGGGGTCCCTGACCCAGTGGTGACTCCCAGGCTTCCTATAGCTCATTTATACAAAAGGCATTCATTTCATGGATGAAAAATTATACCCAACATCCCTTAGGGTAATGAAATTCTCTGGTGTGGATTTCTATAGTAATACTTGAAATTCTAGATAACTAATACTGAGGTGTTTACTCCTTATGTAGAAGTGTTAGTCACTCAGTTGTATCCAACTTCTGTGACCCTGTGGACTATATGTAGCCCACCAGGCTCCTCTGTCTGTGGGATTCTCCAAGCAAGAATACTGGAGTGGGCTGCCATTCCCTTCTCCAGGGTATCTTCCCAACCTGGGGATCAAACCCAGGTCTCTTGCACTGCAGGCAGATTCTTTACCATCTGAGCTACAGGGAAGCCCCACCTGAAATAATAGGCTCTAAGAAGAAAATTAGGCAGGTATCATGCTATTTATTCTGAAGCACTTTTGGACTACATTGACACACATACAACAGAAGGATTTTAAAGCCCATTTAGTCAAAGCTATGGTTTTTTTCAGTAGTCATGTATGGACGTGAGACGTAAAGGGACATAAAGGCCCTGATGCTGGAAAGATTGAAGGCAGGAGGAGAAGGGGACAACAGAGGATGAGATGGTTGCATGGCATCCCCAACTCAATAGACATGAGTTTGAGCAAGCTCCGGGAGACAGTGAAGGACAGGGAAGCCTGGTGTGCTGCAGTCCATGGGGTCGCAGAGAGTCAGACACAACTGAACAACGACAACAAATTCCAATAGTTCTACTGAAATAAAGTCTCTCTTTGATGCCGTGAATAAATCAACACTTGCTCATCTCCCATTTCAACAAGGAGCATGGCTTTAGAATCTTTGGCAAGTATCATGTCAGACTAGAAGTTAATTGCCTTGTTTTGTTTTACCTTTCATTTGTTTTCAAAACAACTTCATTCATTGTTTTGTTTTCATTTGTTAATTACCTTGTTTCATTGCTACAGTTACTTTCTCTTAATCATGTAATAATGATCTAGCACTACCTTTTAAATTAAATTTCCTTAAGTTGAATTAAAACCAAATTTAAGACCGAAATGGTAATGGCTTACTTTAAAACAAAAGGCTTCTGCNAATGCTTAAAGAAATTTCAAGGACATGACGACTCTCAGGCTTCCACTTTTTAGTATTTCAACATTTTTTAAAAATATATTGATAAAGATTCCTTAATTTTTTGTTTACAGAGACCATAAAAGGTTGAGTGAAATACCTTCCTCTCAAAGTTTCATTTTCCTCTTTTAAAAAATAAGTCCCACAGCAAGGGCTCAATAGATGTTGATGATGAAACTGATGGTATCTTTGATTAATGTTCACCTACATCTTAAGGAGATGTATATGCCAAATTTTCCCTAATAAAAATGACATAAGACTTTTAAATAAATCACTTTAAATGATCCAATGTATTACCAAGCAATTGATTAAATATTAAGGCAATATTGGTGCCTACATGATTGGAAATTGACTAATTAATGGAAAACAAAGTTAAGCATATTACTTTTTAATTACATAAAAGCAACATTACCACCATCTTGTCCTCTCTATGGGAGGCAGAACACACTCAGCCTCGCCCATTTAAAAACAACCTGTTGCCTGAGGCAACCAAAAGCTAATAGATTTCCAAAGTCAGTGTGGAGAGTCAGTGGCAAAAACACCAAGACTAGAACCCTGGTATCCTAGCATTATAATCCTAGGCTCCACTGACCAGAACATGATGCTCCAAAAAGCAAAACAAAACAAAACAAAAAAGAAGGCTTTTCTATTGTACACATCCAAGGCATTGTCAACACATCACTGTTTCATTGTTCTGCCCACTCTTCATCAGAGCAGTCACAATTATGTGGTCATGCCTGGTTCTTTTCCTAATTCTAATAAGTCAGAAAAGAGAGAATTTCATATTCCTACAACTTTTCATTCTTCTCTGGAACTCCAAATTCACTATTTAAATGTTTCATTCAATGACTTGAGTAAAAATGAAAGAGGACAGTCAAGTATCTAAAAATTCTGTTGTCTCTGATCTGTATTAGGGAAAGCCCAAAAAACTGTGGGATAAGATATTACTTACCTGTGCAGGCAGCTGTGGTTACCCAGAACTAGAAGATTGATTTGACTAATGAGAACAAATCTAGTGAAGACACTCTCTAAGAGTTTTCTCAGAAATAAAAACTGAAAGAGTTGAGGGTTATAACCACATGCAGAAATCACACCATAAGGAATCAATGTTCTTGCACATCATTACATTGTAACATTTAAGACAAAAGAATTTTCTGGTACTGCCAAAGCAAAACCATCCCTCTAAGCACTCAACTGGCTGTTGGCTTTTGTAGATTCCCCTCATCTGATGCCAGGAGTGATTAAGAATGGTAATTTGGAAAGGGAAAATGATAACACATCCAGAAGGAAAATTATGTATTTTTGCCATATCTCATCACACTTTGACAAATGACTAAATTTTATTTGGTAACAGGAACTCAAACAAGTTGAGTTTTATTTTAAATATTTATTATAAATACATCTAAAAGGCATTTTATTATTATTAAAAACACAGCCAAGATCTATTCTAGTCCTGCCACTAATTCTCTTTATGATCTTGGGCAAGTCACAACCTATTTGAACCTCATTTCTATATCTGTCAAATCAAAATAACAACCCATATGCTAGGTTCAAAAGTTTAAAAGGATTATAAAATTAATAGGGAAGTATGCTAGGAATATATATATATATATATATATATATACACACTAAGAGTTTTTATGAACATATAGTCAGATTTAAGACAATGGGCATGCTTCATTCATGCTCTCTTTCTCTCTTTATGAGGACTGGAATCCAGGCATGATGACCCAATTTTAACCATGCAGATGAACAACACTACACTTGAGGATGGCAGAACAACAATTTGGGAAGAACCTAAATGATCATGAAGAGCAATGATGTCCAGCCACCTGTCCAAACAAACTCGAACTGTCAAATGAAAAACTGTCAAATGAAAAACAAACATCTGTGTTCTTTTGGGCACTATTTTATTGGATTTCTTTGTTACATCAGCCTACCCTACACCAACTAATATAATTTTTAAGAAAAAAAAAAGAAGAAGAAGAAGAACTAAGCACAAAAACGAACCAGTACAAACCAAATGCTGTTAACAGATATTTTCTGCTTGGTCCTTACGATCTTAGTCTGCACAGTACTTTGCTTGTATGTTTGTTTAATTTTTACTTAGATGTCAACATTTAAAAAAGAGACAATTTTGTATAATGATCCAAAAGTCTTTAGAAAAAAGGGAAAAAATTAGAAGATCTGGCAACAATGACAAATGGCAACACCTGGAACTGAACAGATGTGTCCCCTTCAGAGAGGACATGTACTATCCCCATAACCTCCAACCATTATAACAGGCCTGTTTTATTCACTTCGTTTTCCTATTCTCAAGCCCTAGTAAATACTGGACTTTGCAACTTCTCATTAAATAAAATTATGAACATTTAAACTTTGGGGGATTTATATAATTCTATGAATTTCAGGCCTGGATAGCAACAGATTAAAATAGTTAATTTCTGCTAAACTCTCCTCCATGATATCCTGCCTATTAACTACATTATGCCTAATAGATATCCATCCTTAAAGAGTCCATATCACCACATCCTTTCTCACCTGAATTATTGCAATAGCCTACCAGACTCCCAGCCTTCCATCTTGCCCACATATTCATTCAGAGCCACCTTTTCAAATTACAAACTTAATTCCCTTCTTTCCATGGGTTCCACAATTACCTTTGGACAAATCCTGAATTCCTTATCATAGTTTGTGAAGCTGTCCTGTAATTTACTTTAAAATACAGTGAGATGATGAGATATATAGTTAATAGTTCAAGTTCCCAAAATCAAGAACTCACTCCTCTTAGCATTACCAAGACCCTATTCAGGTATCCACTCTCCTCTAGAAGCTACTGTACCAAATCCTGACCATTCTATGGGAGGTATATAAACTTCAACCTTGCTTGAGTTATTATAATTTGTGGCCTCTCTGTTGTAAACACCTGAAACTATTTGCTAACCAACTACAGCCAGTGTTTTTCAATTCCTTAAACACCATATTCCCTCTTACCATGAGTTCTGTGCATATGTTCTTCCCTCTGCCTGGAACTTTTCCAACTTCTAACCTTCATTTGGCCAACTTTTATTTCAGTTCTCACTTCCTTTGAGAGATTATCCCTGGATCTTAAGACCAGCTTCCATTCCCCTTGACATGTATTCCAATAGCAGACTTCTTTCTAACTCTGAGAAACTCTGTACACAGTGGTTCACTAAATAGAAGGGACACCAAAAACAGTTTTTCATTGGTGAAGTGACTGATCAAGAAAAAAAACCCAAGTTCCAGAATGACCTTCAGAGCAGAGCTTGTCTGAGCTACCGTAACATGGGCTGACTGTTATGTTATAGCAGCTTAGCTTCTACCTTAGAAATGCCTTACTGTGTTTAATGTTTTTTGAGTCTATGAAGGAAACACATTCTCTCTCAATTCTGAGTCTTTACACATGCTAATCCTTGTACCTGGAACACTCGACAGCTTCCTAACATTAACCTACCTGACTATTAGTCTCCAGATAGCAGCTTAAAGATCATCTTTTTGGAGAAATCCTCCCTTTGTGTCCGTTAGATCCAACAGAAGACCCTACAGCCCTCTCATCATTACATCATACTTACTGACCTTTGTTTTGTAATAGTCTCTTTCCTTAGATACATTATAAGCTCCTTGTGGAGGGTCCACTTCTGACGTGTCTATTACTACACTGGCAACACCTAGTACTGTGTCAGGCACCTATCATTATGACCCAGGTCACATCCCTCCATCTTGGCCACAATGCCATTATCTTGCTATAATCTATATATATCTCCGCACTTTATTTTACTTATAGTAACACTAATAAAGAGAAGGAAAGATAGGAGGACAAACAGGAAGAAAACAAGAGAGAGAAGAAGAAGCAGCAGAGATGAGTTTGGTAAATTTGGCACAGCTTAGTGAACCCTCCTGTCTAGGCTACTCCCCAAAACATCTTGTTTAAAAAAAATGCATTCAAAATATGTAGAGGTTGAAAAAAGGTGGATAACATATATTTTCTTTAGCTACAATTTTAACAGGCCCATAGCATATCTGGTGTGGAGACAAACCCAACTACATACCTTCTTACTATTTTTTTTACCTTGGATAAAACTTCAACTGCATCTTAACCATGTTAGTCTGGAGACTAAAATATGATGCTTCACTAGTATGTTTTAATTCTTCCTGGAAACAAGGAACTGGAAGGCTGGTCAATCTTTTGGTAAACAAATAAACTATAATGTTGTGAAAATGTCCAAACTAATGTCACCTACCCCTCCCTAGAGAAACTGTGAGCAAGCTCCCTACACTGGTTGGGAATTACCAATCAATGGCCTCTATTTGCTTCCAAAATACTGTTTCCAGCACACTGGTGTCTATCATTGACATGGCCCTGCCATAATATGAAGGAGCCTCAACCACCAGAGATAAAAATTGCTTTTTAAATTATTTTGAATCAAAGCACCCAAGAGACAATTCGTCTCTCTTCTTTTTTCTCACCTTGTATCTCACTTCCCTTTCCACCTTTAATGTGCAGGTTATGAGACAGAAAGGCTCCTATTCCTTAATTTCAGCAAGATCATATGTATCCTTGTCCTGGCACCAGAAAAGGACTATACAGATGTAATTTCATTTTTGATTTTCCATTAGTAATGTGTTTAATTAGGCAAGTTAGTCTGCATTGTTTTCAGTTGTTACGTTGTGTCTGACTCTTTTGTGACCCCACGTACTGTAGCTCATCAGGCTCCCCTTGGAGGAAAATACACGTTATATAACTTTTTTCAACCATCACATATTTTGAGAAAAGTTAAATTGCCAAGCCCAAGGGATTTCCCAGGCAAGAATACTGGAGTGGGTTGCCATTGCCTTCTCCAGATCTTCCCAACAACCCAGGGATCAAACCCACATCTCCTGCACTGGCAGGCGAATTCGTTACCACTGAGCTACCAGGGAAGCCCAGGTAGTCTGTTACTGTCACCTTAAATTAGGCTGCCTTGTTTCTGGCTCAGCTCACCCTACTATCAAACAGTATAATGTCAATAGTTAGATTCCAGAATTTGATGAAATGCCTCAGATTAAACCTTTACAGTCTCTTCCATTTTTACTTTGCATGAAGAACAAGAAACCAAATTTTGCTTTAGGCTGAAATATAACACTAGCCTCATGTAAAATGATTATTGTACATAATTTATATCCTTATTCCCATGAACTGTCTGACCCAGTGCATCTGCTATCTTGACACTGTGCATAGAGTTATCAGCTGGTCAGGGAATTTTATTTATTTCTTTATTCTTGCTCTTTGATTTACTATCGCACACTAACTATTCCCAGAATTCTGATTTCATTTGCTTTCACTGATAATATGCATCTGCTAACAAGTCCCCTCTCTGTGTCCTAGACTAAACGAGATCAGACAATTGGAAAGTAGTACATACAAATGTTAATATCCAGCTACTTATTCTCCTACTTCCCAGGTGTATTTCCTGATCACAGGAAAGGTTCAGTCTGGCTATAAATGAGTCTTCAATATGTGTCAGAGCCTCCTGTCCTTGTGCCATAAAAAATCTTTACTCTGCTTTGTTCTTAAATTATTCAGCTCTTCCCTACCACACACACTAACCACTCATATGTCAGTATTAATAAACAGGAATAAATTATTAGTGGCAACATATTCTGAGATCTCGGTTCAGGGAGTGTGAAACATCATGGGAGCATCTGTTACTTTTCTTTTCTTTAAATAATACACTCAAAGACCACAGAAAAATCTTTGCAGCCTTAGAAATGGAACAGGGGTTGAAATGATGGCTAAATCCTCTCCTATTCTCCTATGCCTCTCTCCACCTCCCATAAAATATCAGAAGAGAGGCTGCATATTCTGGGGAATGTAGGCCAGCTGCTCTGACGTAGGAGGGAGATTTGGGGCTCAGAGATATAAATTTTTCAAAGAGCTAAAAGTAGCTCCCAAGAGCCTACTAACACAACCCTCTGCCTCAGCTTCAGACAGCATTTCCATCGTCAACCCCTACTTTGAAACAAGACGGTGCTCACTTTGCCTCCTCTGGTGGCTCCACCTGGCTGGGTAGGGGTAACCGGCATGAACAGGGCACTTTTTGTGCTTTTCTTGCTTCAAATCGTTTTAGGGGAAAACCATCTTGCTACAAGCCCAAGATACCAAAGTCAAATTCTATTTCAACTGCCACAGAGCTCCTCACAACTAAATGGGGGAATTTTTGAAATGGAAAATACTAACAAAGCCACTAACTCCCAAGTAATATAGTCTCCTTCAATCTACACAGATTTGTACAACAAAATGACTAAAAAGAAAACAAACTGTCAATATAACTAAAAACACGCTTCTTCAACTGCTAAACAAGCTAGCTTCTAAAAATCCACATTTTAGTCTTAATTTTTCACAGTACTCCCAGAACAGGAAAAATAGATATTCCAGTCTGTAAAAATCAGGGCTGCTTTCAGAACAGGGGTAATGACTCCAATTGAAGAAACACAAAATCAGGATGAATACTAAAATAAATATGGGTTGGTCCTTGCCACCACTGTGAGAAGCAGTCTGTTTACCATGCTGGTTTTGTTATTATCTTAAGTACCGCTTCCCATGGTACTTTGGAACAGTACTGCCAACAGTACTTCCCTATGCATAGGAAAGACAAGATTTCAAATATATCAGTGTTTAGAAATTGTATACTGTCTGACATCAAATTTACCTGTCGCAGGCAGAGGTTGGTTGAGTTTGGTGTAATGCCTTGTGTGACACTCTGAAAGATAAGAGACCGGCTAAAGGCAAATTACAGGGCAATCTATTTAAAGTCTCAGGCACACTGCACTTAGACCTTGCATGTGAGAATACTGTACACCCCCTTACCATAAACCTTTGTAGGTCCAATTCCTGTGGAAAAATCAACCCTATTTGTGGCTATTCTTCCCCTTCCCCACCTCACCTATTCCTAATCAGTAGCCACTTTGGAAATGCAGAGATGACATAAAGTTTGAAAGAGCAGAAGAAAAGTTCAAGAAGCAGAAACAGCTTGGAAAATTAGACCTTAAAGACGAACAGTCATAAATTATGTTGTCACTCTGCTTTTGTCCAGAATGTCAGAAATTGGTCATTTCATTATGATTCACGTCATCAACTAGAGATTTTAGTTAACGAGCACTGTTTGTTAAAACAAAGATCCAACTACCTCCAGGGGAATCACTAGACTATGAAAATTTTAATCCAATTTCTTTCCATTCTAACACCTATCGAAGAATAGTTTCAGAGGGGAAAAAATGGATGATTGCGAATTCATAATTTTGGAGCACTTTAGAACAATCTGGAAAGGTAAAGTAAACCCTTAGGAATTGTACGACATTCTAAAAGCTTAAGCTCTATTTTTCTAAGTGGCCAGGATTGGATACAGAGGACGCATTGAATAAGTCAGTGATTAACAGAGCTCATTGAATAGTAACCTGATATTGTTACCAAAACACAAGTTTCTGTGCCTGATGCATAGTGAGGCCAAACAATATCAAAACGATGAAGTTTGAAACAGAGAAAGGTTTACTGCAGGGCCATGAAAGGAAATGGGTGACTCATGCCTTAAAAACCCCAAACTCCCCAAAAGCTTTCAGCAAAGCCCTTTTATAGAAAAGGTGAAGGAGGGGTGTGGTTAAGTCAGTTATTGCAAACTTCTTGGTGTCAGAGCCTTTGTTCTTGTGATCAGGTCATAGTCAGGTAATAAAGTTCCTGTAAATCTCCACCAAACGAATGCTATTCTCTGTTCTGACATGAAAGGGCAAAGTCCCAAGGCTCAACTTTCACCCTCCAAAGTCCAGGTCCTGGCTAAGAGGAGGCAGATCTCAGTTGGTGGTCCCTTCAGGACCAGGTCCCCAGACCCAGGCCAGCTGTCATCACTGAGGGAGCCAGGTGCTCAGGACCCAAGCAGGACCCAAACCCTGAAGAGGCCCTGCAGACTGTGTCCTGTGCAGACTGCTGCTGCTATTAGGTGGTAGACACAGGGATGAGCAAGACTTTCACCACTGTCTCAAGGCCTGGGCCCAGCCAGTGGGTGGCCTCAGTGAGGGCTCTGGAGCCCTGCAGGACAGAGCCCTGAGCCTGTTCCCTAGGCCTCTCAGTTCACTCCCTGGCCCAAGACAGGGTAAGCTGGAAAGGGAGAAGGTTGGGATCCACCTCTTACCTCACTCTCCTCCTGATGACCACCACTCCACAGGCCACCACTCCACCTACACTGATTGAATGCACTCAATAACAGTCACTAACTGACAGCTGGTTACTTGTGGGCAGGACCCACTGCAGCAATGATCAATGGCTGAGCAAGACCACCAATGGTCCTGGAGTAGGTAACCTTTGCCTGGTAACAGGGTTGGGGTGTGGAATGGAGCACAGGAACCACTGAGTGCTAAGGAGGCTGCACTCAGCTACACTCCATTACAATATGACACCATTTTGATGCCCCTATAAAATGTATGCAAAACCTCTGGCTTTGTCCAATTCTGAGCCCATTAGTCTTCTTGGTTCACCTAGCTGTATGGCTTGCCACTCTGAGCTGTGACAGCTACAGCAGCATTCTGCATAAGGGACAACTGTTGGGGGTCACAGGACTACATGAGAGAGCTAGATTAGAAAGATCAGAAATGTCACTAGGCACTCACTTTCCAGAGAATGTGTCTAAATTCATAAATTTTAAAAGATATCATGCTCAACCTCAAAACTCCTACTGTCTCTGCATCTATGTCTGCAACAATTTCCAGAATTTTTCTATTGATAAGCAAAAAGAGGAACAATGAGAAAAAATAACTTCTTGATATCCACTAGAGTTTGCCATTTGATGCCTTCACCCCCACCCAGGACTCACCTCATCTTGAAGAGGGAAAAGCAGTTACATGGCAAATGACTTTCAAGAGGCACAAAATCCAATCTTCTGGATAGGAACTGAGAGCTGCAAGTCATTACCTCCAGTATTAGTCTGCCAAGTGGCTATCATGCTACATGAATAAACTGAGTGTTGATTCAACCAAGACAGAAGCGTCTGAAACTCACTGGGTCTTTGATGGCCTATAATTGAATAGGCCCAGAACTCCCCACAAATCATGCATCTAATGTGTGGGACACACAACACCCATCTCATAACTAGATCATCTAACTCCAAACACAGAATCCAAGAAAATGGAACTAGTGAAAAGGAAGGAGAGGACAAAAATCAATTCCTATTTAATTTTGCCTAAAGTCATTCCTATCTAAGAAGAAGGAAGAAAACTATTCTGCTTTCTCTCTCCATATCACAGGCCTCCTGCTCCTAGGAAAAAACTGAGTTACCACATACCATGAATCAGCTTCAGTGGAAGAACCTGAACACCTTAACACCATTACAGAATTTCCAGGAGACTATACTCCTAGACATAAACAAAAACAAGGAAAGATACTGGGAAAATCTGCTGGGAATATAGAATGTGCTATGTATTTATGCAGACAGGGTTGGAGGTGGGAAGACTGAAAGGCTGTCGGTAGAAGGCAATAGATTCCAGAGGAATTCAAACACCCAACCTAAAGACAGCTAGCTCGATCCAAAGATGGAAAAACTGACCAAATCTAGGATCAGGACGTGGCAGGGTTCTTGGCCTACCAAGCAGATAAGACAGGACACAGATAAATATAATTATGAAAAGATTTCTCATAAAACCAGGGACGGCCCGAGCCAGGGTGGAGAACAGCCCAGCTGAGGTGTGGCTGAATGGCACTCAGTAGGAAGACTGAGGAGTCCAAAAAAGATGGTCAAGAGCTTCATTTGTTTCTTCTCTACCATATAAAGGTCCCTCCCTGGTGTCCTCCATGTCACTCCCACAAAGTAACCTATCTGAGTGTATCTCAACTGCTCGTGATAATGACTAACAAGGGAAATGAGAAGAGAGCAAGCAGCTGTCAAATTTTAGAATATCTATGAATACTTGAGCTTGTTAAAAATTAAGAATCCTGGGCCCCACCCGAAGAGAATCTGATACAGGCAGTTCTAAGAAGTTCTAGTTATAGACAATAAAAAAAGCCAGCACAGCAGCCTCAGATTCATTCTGGCAGCGAAAAAGGTACCCACACATTCGATAATCCTCGGAGAAGTTACTGCAAAGAAGTTCTACAGGATTACCCACATTACCTTTAGGGGAAAGTTGTGGCTTCAACTTGGATCACATTCTATTAGGCAACCACCTCATAGCTCAGTTAATCCAGAGTTAGTCAGTGCCCCTTGAGATTAAAAAAGAAAAAAAGACTTTTGTCTTGTTGAAAACTTTGAGTTTGTAAAACTACACAAAGGAATCATGAGCAAACATGTTCTGATTTGCTTGTATAAGTTTTATTCTCAGGCTCCTTCACTTTGCTATGAAGAAAAGCCTGGTAATAAGAGAAAGAACAGAGACCAGCTTGCCAGCTTCTCATCAAAGCTTACCAGGAAGAAAAGCTGAGTAACCTGCCTGGGTACCAGCTGTTGCTCTGTACCAAATCAGCCCACTGCCACAACAGTTTCCTTGGAGCCAAAGTGTTCTTTGAAAGTGGAAACTGTATCTCTGAACAAAGAAACCAAGTCCTTCCAACATTGAGAAGTAGCAGTCTAAAAAGGAAGAGCCTACTCAATTTTATTTATTTATTTATTTATTTTTGTCCTAAAAGCAAGGAACTACTGTCCAAATGGCATGAATATCAGCACAAGTCTAGAAGTATCCTAGAGTCTCAAGCTGGAACGAAATGGATCGTTATAGAAACTGAACACTCCTAAGTTCTTGTCTGAGGAACTCAACCACTGCAGGACCTTAGGTGAATCACTTAACCTCTGAGGCTCATTCTATAAACGTGCAAAGTAGGGGAAACATCCCCTGCCATCCCTCCTCATAGGAAGTGGTACGGCTTGGATGGGAGAAAACATGCAAGAATTTTGTGTAAAATGTTAGTCAACAAATATTTTAACATATTTTTATCACAATAATTGCTATGCCTTTAAGACTTCAAAAAATTGAAAAAGCAACTATTTGCTCTATCCATTAATGATCTGGGGCTTCCCTGGTGACTCAGATGGTAAAGAATCTGCCTGCAAAGCAAGAGACCAGAGTTGAATCCCTGGGTCAGGAAGATCCCCTGGAGAAGGGAATGGCAACCCACTCTAGTACTCTTGCCTCGGAATCCCACAGACAGGGGAACCTGGCAGGCTATAGTCCAAGAGGTTGCAAAGAGTCAGACACAACTGAGCGACTTTCACAGGAACAACATTAACGATCTACTCATTAATTTTTAAGTTATGATGCTAATCTGTAACCATGAATAAAATTGTTCAAAACACAGTAATAATCAAGTATAGGAGAGAAGGAATGTATCTGTGCCGAAGGAACTTCTGGGTTCAATCCCTGGGTGGGAAAGATCTTCTAAAGTAGGAAATGGCAACCCACTCCAGTATCCTTGCCTGAAAACTCTATGGACAGAGGAGCTTGGCAGACTACAGTTCGTGGGGTTGCAAAGAGTGGGATGCAACTGAGCATCCTACTCTTGAAGAGATTAGTGACCTTCCTTGGTGACTCAGTGGTAAAGAACCCACCTGCCAAAGTAGGAGAGGCNCCTGGGTGGGAAAGATCTTCTAAAGTAGGAAATGGCAACCCACTCCAGTATCCTTGCCTGAAAACTCTATGGACAGAGGAGCCTGGCAGACTACAGTTCGTAGGGTTGCAAAGAGTGGGATGCAACTGAGCATCCTACTCTTGAAGAGATTAGTGACCTTCCTTGGTGACTCAGTGGTAAAGAACCCACCTGCCAAAGTAGGAGAGGCAGCTTCAGTCCTTAAGTGGCTGATAGAGGACTGCATCAAACTAAAGTTTTCTGTGCAGCAAAGGAAACAACAGAGTAAAGAGACAACCTCAAGAATGGGAAAAAATATTTCCAAATAAACAGCGAACTAAAATGGACTGGAATGGGTGAATTTAACTCAGATGACCATTATATCTACTACTGNTCATTATTAAAGAAATGCAAATCAAAACCACAATGAGATATCACCTCACAGTGGTCAGAATGGCCATCAACAAAAAGTCTACAAACAATAAATGCTGGAGAGGGTGTGGAGAAAAGGGAACACTCTTGCACTGTTGGTGGGAATGTAAATTGATACAGCCACTATGGAAAATGGTATGGAGATTCCTTAAAAAACTAGAAATAAAACCACCATATGACCCAGAAATCCCACTCCTAGGCATATACCCTGAGGAAACCAAAACTGAGAAAGACACAGGTATTCTGTTTTTCATTGCAGCACTATTTACAATGGCTATAACATGGAAGCAACCTAGATGTCCATCGACAGATGAATGGATAAAGAAGCTGTGGTGCATATATACAATGGAATATTACTCAGCCATAAAAAGGAATGCATTTGAGTCAGTTCTGATGAGGTGGATGAACCTAGAACCTATTATACAAAGTGAAGTACATCAGAAAGAGAAATAAATATCATATTCTAAAGTATATGTACAGAATCTAGAAAAATTGTACTGAAGAATTTATTTACAGGGAAGCAGTGGAGAAACAGACATAGAGAATAGATTTATGGACATGGGAAGAGGGGAGGAGAGCCTAAGATGTATGGAAAGAGTAACCTGGAACCTTACATTACCATATGTAAAGTAGATAGCCAATGGGAATTTGCTGTATGGCTCAGGAAACTCAAACAGGGGCTCTGTTTCAACCTAGAGGGGTGGGATGGGGAGGGAGATAGGAGGGAGGTTCAAAAGGGAGGGGATATATGTATATCTGTGGTTGATTCATGTTGAGGTTTGATGGAAAACAACAAAATTCTGTAAAGCAATTATCCTTCAATAAAAAAAGAAAAAAAAAGAGCAAAGGATTGGGGGAAATCTTAAAATTCTAGAATTTGTCAGTCGGACTGCATCACAAGAGTCCTTAAGTACTTTCTCCAGTGAAGAAACTGGAATTGGAAAGCATGGAGGAATCATTGTAGGTACAGCTTATGCAAGAAAGCCTATGAGGAACTGAATATACTGGAAGGTGGTGTTTCAGAGAGTTTTATTTTTATTTTTGCATCATTCCATGTTTTCCAAATTCTGGTAATCAAATATTGCTAGAGTCAGAAACTATTTTAGACATTCAGAGTTAAATACAAATTACAAGTGAAGAGTGTTACAAATTAAGATGCGCATGAAAGTGTAAAAGCGTTAGCTGGGTCCCACTCTGTGACCCCATGGTCTGTAGCCCACCAGCCTCCTCTGTCCGTGGAATTTCCCAGGCAAGAATACTGGAGTGGATTTCCATGCCCTCCTCTGGGGGATCTTTCTGACCCAGGGATCAAACCCAAGTCTCAAAAAAAAATTATTTCCTACATAAAACACTCAAGATACATGTTAATGATCAGCCCCAAAAGATAAATCTAGAAATGTTATCATACATTTTCATGTAAAATGTACATAAAAAGGAATTACTTACCCAACACTAAATGCTCTTACACATAGGTAAACTATTAATATTTCTATTGATAGCACACGTGATGACAGAAATTTAGCTTTTATGTTGCTCTCCTCAGTATTTAATTTGACCTTTGTGTGCTACTCTTCATATTCTAAGATGCTGTTAGTGATGTTTCTTCAGAAAGCCAGGTAAATTGATGATAAAATATCTGGAAAGCCTTAGGCACACCTTATCATAGCATTCCTGTCATCTGTCACCCCAGCAGCTCCATGTCCCCAGATTTCAGGATGCTAGATGCTACTAGGCGGAAGGGAAACAGATATGAAGGCGGCAAAGCAACTACCTCAAGAGCATTCAGAGCAGGCACAAGACACCGAAGCCAGCCTGAAAGCAAAGACACTGGTTTCCCTCAAAAGAATGCACAGCTCCACCAAGCACGATCAGAAGCACAACCCTGCCCCTCACCCAAGCCCTAACACAGGACAAACCTCCACTCGGTCCCCAGAAGGATGAATCATCCAACTAGAGCTGGCCTCCATTCTGAGCCTCGTGGGACCTTGAAAGACCAGGTGAAAATGTTTACCATCTGGGTCAGGCAAGAGTGGTTAGTGAAGTCCCATTTGTTCTTGAGCTGAGAAACAGGAGTTCTCCACTGTCACAGGGACAGGAAGGGGAGAAACAGGGAGATGCTAGGGATGAACAGTCACCACTCCCTTCTCTCCCAGCTTGCACACCAACTCCCCCTCAGCTTCACCCCCACTCTCCCTTCTAACAACTCCCGCTAACAAACACCCAGAAAGTCTCAGCCCACTGTTGCAAAATTACTTCCTGATTCCACAGGTACCACTTCTGGAAGTGATTTCCATCCCGAGTCATATTTGCACAGCATGAAGTAGAAACAGGAAAAATAATAGTACTGCTTCTCAAAGAGCAAGTCAAATCAGAGGTCTCTAGAGAATATTTACATTAAATACAAAGTTGGCTGCACAGCAGGCCTGATCTGTTGTGGCAATTCCCATCTTCCTGTTGCCATGCCCTTTTTAAAAACTGGCATACCACATACGCAGAATGGTAAATGGTGTGGGAATTCAAAAGGAAAAAGTAAGGGAAAACAGCAAGGGAAAGGAGACCTCCACAGAGTCTCAGACCTCAGACTTCATTTGTCCAGGACCAGACTTACTACCCGGAGAAGGCAATGGCACCCCACTTCAGTACTCCTGCCTGGAAAATCCCATAGATGGAGGAGCCTGGAAGGCTGCAGTCCATGGGGTCGCTGAGGGTCGGACACGACTGAGCGACTCACTTTCACTTTTCACTTTCATGCATTGGAGAAGGAAATGGCAACCCACTCCAGTGTTCTTGCCTGGAGAATCCCAGGGACGGGGGAGCCTGGTGGGCTGCTGTCTATGGAGTCACACAGAGTCGGACACGACTGAAGTGACGCAGCAGGAGCAGCAGCAGCAGCAGCAGCAGACTTACTACCTCAGTCTGGAAAACTCTGGAGTCTGATTGTCTGGTTGCCACATTCAGAGGAGACCCTTCTATCAGGGGTAAATTCACCTTATTGTAATTCTTAAGATCCCTATGTGTTGTGTGTATGGCGGAGGGGGTGCATGTGTGTAAACACATACACACAAAAAAATGTCACTGTATTAATTTACAGGGAAAACTGTCAACAATTAACACAGAGGCAAATGCATTTCTTTCTACAGGCAAATACCATGGAAATAAAATCATAGAGTAACAGAGGAAAACTGCCATCTCTACTGATCCAAACGTATTCCTCTTGACTCTTGATTACTTCTGGGAACAACACATTCCTATTAAGAGAATCTATGGTTTAGATGGCTGGGTGGACACATGTCTCAGGTCTGGCCAGTCATGGGGCTCAAACTGCCCCAGTAACTGGTGAGATTGCTAAACCATGAGAATATGAGCTGGCAGACTCAGAAAGCCACCTGAAGGAGAGAGCGCTGACTGAAGATGAAACCAAACAGTGAGCAGAACAAAGAGATGGAGAGAGACACTGTCTGACAATATCGTTAAACATGAGAGTCAACCAGGAGCCTCGTTGAACTTTTCATTTAGGAGAGACAGTGAATTCCTTCCTTTTCTTGAGCCACTTTGAGGTGGATTTCTATATCTTACAAACAAAAGAAAGTCCTGATTAACACATAAGAGTTTTGACAAAGAAAATGGAGTTGGACTAAGAAGAATTTATGACTTGAATGTTTAATCAACATTCATTTAAAGTAGTTTAATACATCTGTGTCTATGCCAGGGCAGCTCATCCTTGGTCATCCTTCTGTTCTTTGACACCTGACCAACCCCACCTGCCCTGACACATTCTTTTAAGCCATGCTCATACAGCCAATCCACCTGGCAGGCCTGCAGTCATTCTGTCTCTGCTCCATTTAACTCTCAGAAGGCAATCCTGAGAGTTCCACAATCCCTCGTTCCCAAGTCCCTTAACTGGATGCATCACTGAATCCTAAGAATTGAGGGTAATCAAAAACCACTTAATAAATTGTTAATCCTATGGCACCCAAGAGAGCTACTAAATCCTCCAAGTTAAATGCTACAGACTCCTCCCAGTGAACTCTAGCATCAAAAAATCATTTACTGAAGCAAAACTACAGAGACAACAGTTTCCAACTATTAGGCTACATCAATGATATTTTCAACTAACATAAACACATAGTTCTTATACTCTAGTTAAGGTGGGCTCTTTAAATCCACATTATCTTGATTACAAAGAGTTATTCATGAGTAATTCTATAAGAAGTTCAAGGACAAGACAGAATTGTGTACCTTTGTAAGTTAAACTCCTATTATAGTTATTTTTTGTGCAAATAAAGGCTGCAGAATACTACTTCCTCAACTTAGACACAAATTCTGTCTGTAAACTCCTATTATAGTTATTTTTTGTGCAAATAAAGGCTGCAGAATACTACTTTCTCAACTTAGACACAAATTCTGTCTGTGGTTAGTTGTCGATGGCCTCCCCCCAGTGCCACTTGCCAGTTCTTTGTCCTCATTAACCAATGCCTTGCAGAGAAGCAAACAGCTGTTTTCTCATCAGACTGTTGTCATCATTTGTTTGTCTGTCTCTCCAATAAATTCAGCTCTTCAGAAGACTTCATGACTAGTCTAGCACTGTGTCTAGCAGATGCTCTATAAACATTAGTTGAGTGGATTTAATTAACTACATTTGTCAGGCTTTTAACGGAATATCTGGTTTACAACTTTAATATCACTGTTCTGTTTCAGGCATCAAGGAAAGACTGGACAAGAGTCATAGACACTTGGTGTCTGCTTTCCCTTCAAGGACAGGGCAGAGATAGAGTTTCTTCCACACAAGCTTTCAACCTTTGTAAAATGTATGCTACAATCTGCCTAAAACTATCTGGACCAGGGTTTGGTGCCTGACCTAAAGGTGTCAGCTCCAGACTGAACATGAGAAAGGCCATTGACCTTCAAGGTAGCCAGCTATGAAAGTTCAACCTGAGGAGGGATAAAATGTACTGAACATTGATTAAGCACCTAAATAAAATGCTCTCTCAGGGTGTTTGAATGCATCCTGTACAGCAAAAGTTGTCATATAGTAGAAAAACATACACCCAAAAAAAATCAACAAAAAATAAAAACAAACTCTAAAACAGGAGACGCCAAGAAAAATCAAAATCTATGAGGATTCTAGGGAGAAGGAAATATCTATGACTTCAGAGAACGAGCAGGAGACAACACAGCAAGAAGCTAAGTATCAGGAAAGTACTACAGCTACCGTTATGTGGTCTGAAATTGCCTTTACAATATAATATGAAGAGCCAATTTATCAAAGGGCCTCATTAAAAGACAGTAGTTTTCCAATAATCTTTACCTCTACTCACGAGCTGAGGTTGTCTGCTATCAAAGTGGACACAGGACATCAGTTTTTATTCTTGACATTTGAGATGGCCAATCAAGACTTGTGATCTGTCTATAAATATTTCCAGGGTTCCCCCACAATTCCATGAAGGAGTATAACCTAGCACATTCACAAGGCTGGACTCAGAAACCCCGCCTCAGGCTGGATTCTGCACTCAGCAACAGTTTACTGAAGATTTTGGTTGCCCAATGCTAACTCTCAGTTTAACTGAATTCTGCCTCTACACGATCATCCTATTTTCCTCAAGGGAACCTCTTTAGCAAAGGGAGCAACACCTGAAAAGGCAGAGACACAGACTTTATTAAACTTACAAAATAGGTGCTAGGTGTATTTTTATGCCCTCTTTACAATTAACATTTGTTTCCATATCTGGGACTGGGGGGCACTAGTGAGAGACCTATAGCCCTCACCTACCTCTATCTACTGGAGTATATTAGTTAGGGATATAGAGTCAGGTGCTGTTACACAGAAACTGAAAAAGCAAGTGGCTTAAATAAGAGCCATATCTGTGGCTTAACATTTAACAGTCCAGAGGTAGCCAGGCCAGGCAGGAAGAGCTTCTGCTTCTAACTCCGAATGGTTAATTTTGATTCTCAGCATATCCCAGTCAGCAAGAAGGAGAAAAAGAAACGGAGAGCACACCCTTTCCCCATTGGCTAGATTTAGTCACATGATCATGCCTAGCTCCAAGGGCTGCGAGGAAACTAATGTCTACACCAGCAACTGAAGGCCAACCGAGCGGAATTATACTGCTGTACAGGGCTACCCAGGGGCTTCGGGGCTAAAGAATCTGCTTGCCAACACAGGAGACATAGGAGACGCAGGCTCAATCCCTGGGTTGGTACAATCCCCTGGAGGAGGAAATGGCAACCTACTCCAGAATTCTTGCCTGGAGAATCCACATGGACATAGGAGGCTGGTGGGCTACAGTTCATGGAGTCACAAAGAGTGAGATACAACTTAGCAACTAAACACACACACACACACACAAACACACACACACACGGGCTACAGTCCATGGAGTCGCAAAGAGTGAGATACAACTTAGCAACTAAACACACACACACACACACACACACACACACGGGCTACAGTCCATGGAGTCACAAAGAGTGAGATACAACTTAGCAACACACACACACACACACACGCACGCACACACTATTGTACATCACTTAGAAGTCTCCTTCCCTTTGCAGCTCCCATCACCTAAGGGAACTTGCAGGATATCTGTCCTTCATAGTAAAGATTATACAGGACTGCAACTCCCTGCTTAGATAACACCAATAATAAATCCACCATGAAGTCATTACAGAAAGCAGACAGATGTTTACGAACAGAGAAAAGGCAAAAAAATAGTCAATGGCCTGACAGATAATTAGGAAACTATTATATTAAACAAGAGCTGGATGACCTGAGACTAAAACACATCTCTGTTCCCAGCGTTCTTCACTTAATTAGAGATTCTTGACTCACATGGGAAAAGAAGCCATCCCTGCTCTACTTTGAAAGGCCCCCAAACAGGTCACTGGGTTAAGTAAAGCCACCGATCAAAAGATACAGTCCTTGTTACTCTTCCAAACTGTATTTGTATTTGTTAGAGCTGCTGTAATAAAGACCACAAACTCAGTGTTTTAAACCACAGAAATGTAATGTCTCACAGTGCTGGAGGCCAAAAGTCCACATTCAAGGAAAGGGGTGAGCAGAGTGGGCTCCTTCTGAGGGCCAATCTGTCCCTGGCCTCGCTCCTTGACTTGTGGTTGACCATTTTCCTCTCTGTCTCTTCACAACATTTTCCCTCCAAGTGTGTCTCTGTGTTGAAATTTCCTCTTATAAGGACATCATCCAAACTAGACTAATATTCACCTTAATCACCTCATTTTAACTTGATTACTTCTGTGAAGACCCTATTTGCAAATAAGGTTACATTCCCAGATACTGGGGATTAAGAATCCACCTACAATGCAGGAGAACCTAGGTTCGATCCCTGGGTTGGGAAGATTGCCTGGAGGAGGGCATGACAACCCACTCCAGTATTCTTGCCTGGAGAATCCCCATGGACAGAGGTGTCTGGCAGGCTACAGTTCATGAGGTAGCAAAGAGTCGGACATGACTGAGTGACTAAGGACAGCACAACTGGGGGTTAGGACTTCAATATATGCATTTAAAGGCAGGGACATGATTGATTCAATTCATAACACAAACATAAAAGCCCTTTAAATCTGAGACCATACTTACTACAGTAGTCATTACAAGCTTTTTAAAGTCTTTCTATTGGAAAAAATAACAGATATAGAAAATGCATAAGATATAAATATGCACCAAAACAAATAATCATAAAACAAGCACCTGTGTAATTGCCATTTGAGTCAAAAAGAGCAATGTCAGTAGCCAGGAACCTCTTACTGATCACAAATCTTTCCTTCTTCCAAGTGTCATTAGCATTAGTTTTAGGAAAAAGATGTCCTTTTTTTCTTTATTGTTTTTATGCTTCTGAATACATCCCCAAACAATATAGTTTGGTTTTACCTGTTTTTGAACCACATGTAACAGTAATTCCAGCTGACCTATTTAAAATCTAAAAGAGATGCTGTTAAAGTGCTACACTACAAATGTCAGCAAATTTGGAAAACTCAGCAGTGGCCACAGGACTGGAAAAGGTCAGTTTTCATTCCAGTCCCAAAGAGGGGCAATCCCAACAAATGTTCAAAGTACCCATACAATTGTACTCATTTCACATGCTAATAAGGTTATGTTCAAAATCCTTAAAGCTAAGTAAGCTTCAGCAGTACATGAACCAAGAACTTCCAGATGTGTAATCTGGGTTTAGAAAAAGCACAAGTACTAGAGATCAAATTGCTGACATTCACTGGATCATAGAGAAAAAAAGAGAATTCCAGAAAAACATCTGCTTCATGGCATCCGGTCCCATTACTTCATGGGAAATAGATGGGGAAACAGTGGAAACAGTGGCTGACTTTATTTTTCTGGGCTCCAAAATCATTGCAGATGGTGACTGCAGCCATGAAATTAAAAGATGCTTACTCCTTGGAAGGAAAGTTATGACCAACCTAGACAGCTTATTAAAAAGCAGAGATATTATTTTGTCAACAAAGATCCGTCTAGTCAAGGCTATGGTTTTTCCAATGGTCATGTATGGATGTGAGAGTTGGACTATAAAGAAAACTGAGCATCAAAGAATTAATGCTTTTGAACTGTGGTGTTGGAGAAGACTCTTGAAAGTCCCCTGGACTGCAAGGAGATCCAACCAGTCCATCCTAAAGGAGATCAGCCCTGGATGTTCATTGGAAGGACTGATGCTGAAGCTGAAACTCCAATACTTTGGCCACTTGATGCGAAGAGCTGACTCATTTGAAAACACCCTGATGCTGGGAAAGATTGAGGGCAGGAGGAGAAGGGGATGACAGAGGATGAGATGGTTGGATGGCATCACCAACACAATGGACATGGGTTTGGGTGGAATCCGGGAGTTGGTGATGGACAGGGAGGCCTGGCATGCCGCGGTTCATGGGGTTGCAAAGAGTAGGATGTGACTGAGCCACTGAACTGAACTAAGCTGCTTCATTGACTACACTAAAGCTTTTGACTGTGTGAATCACAACAAACTGTGGAAAATTCTTAGAGACAAGAGTACCAGACCATCTTACCTGTCTCCTGAGAAACCTGTATGTGAGTCAAGAAACAACAGGTAGAACAGGACATGGAAAAATTGACTGATTCAAAATTGGGAAAGCAGTATGGTAAGACTATATATTGTCATCCTGCTTATTTAACTTCTATAAGTTAAGTACAGAGTACATTTCGCAGAGTACATCATGCAAAATACCAGGCTGGATGAAGCACAAGCTGGAATCAAGATTGCTAGGAGAAATATTAAGAACTTGAGGTATACAGATGATACCACTCTAATGGCAGAAAGTGAGGAAGAGTTAAAGATCCTTTGATGAGGGTGAAAGATGAGAGTAAAAAAGCTGGCTTAAAACTCCACATTCAAAAAAAGAAGATGAAGATCATGGTATTCGGTTCCATCACTTCAGGGCAAATAGAAGGGAAAAAATGAAAGCAGGGACAGTTTTTATTTTCTTGGGCTCCAAAATCACTGTGGCCCTGAAATTAGAAGATGCTTGTTCCTTGGAAGGAAAGCAATGACAAACCTAGTTGTTGCTGTTATTCAGTTGCCCACTCATATCCAACTATTTGTGACCCCATGGACTACAGCACAACAAACCTAGACAGGATATTAAAAACAGAGACATCACTTTGCAAACAAAGGTGCATATAATCAAAGCAATGATTTTTCCAGTAGTCATGTATGGATGTGAGAGCTGCATCAAAAAGAAGGCTGAGGGCCGAAGAACTGATGCTTTTGAACTGTGGTGCTGGGGAGGACTCTTGAGAGTCCTTTAGATTTCAAGGAGATCAAACCAATCAATCCTAAAGGAAATCAATCCTGAATATTCATTGAAAGGACTGATGCTAAAGCTGAAGCTACAATACTTTGGCCACCTGACGCAAAGAACTGACTCATTGGAATAGATGCTGATAGTGGGAAAGACTGAGGGCAGAAGGAGAAGGGGGTTGCAGAGGGTAAGATGGCTGGATAGCATCACTGACTCAATAGACATGAATCTGAGCAAACTCCACAACACAGTGAAGGACAGGGAAGCCTGGCATCCACGACATCACAGAGTCAGACTCAACCTAGTGACTGAATATAAACAATATTATTTCTTCTATCCCTTAACATATTTGTAATATTTATCCTCATATTGTACATTTCAATGGTTTCAGAGAATACTTCATTAACCTAAACTCAATTTTGCACATTAAAACTCTGTTTTCTGCTTTTTACCACTTTCACACATTTTTAACATCTCCACATCTTTCAATGTCTACATCAAAGTCATACCTGTAGATAGAAACTACTCTGACTAAAACTTACTTTTATAGTTTTCTCCTTACCAAAAAAAAAAAAAAAACACTGGTTAAAGGTTCTATCTATGCCAGCAGATTATAACACAAGCAATTTTCTTAAATGTTGCTTCTACAGACACTTTCCCAGTAAGACTGAACAAAAAATGATAAGCAAAATATATTTACCAAATGACCTGCTTTGTTTCAGGCAATATTATAATACTGTAGTTTGAACCAGCCCATGGGCTATTTCTCACAAGGTACATTTGCTGCCAAGGAAAGGCAAGAGAAGGCATGATTCAGCAGTTTGAAGGGACAGTCATTTGTCAGGGTCTAGTTGACAGGTTTCCCTTGTGAGCAAAGAACCTTAAAGGAATGATGACAATGTAACCTGCTGGGCTACACTGACCTCTGAGGCTTGCCCAATGCTGGAGTTTTCAATAGTGAAAGATTAGTTTGTCAGTTCTGTTTGAGAGGTGCAGTATTCTGACCTTGCCTCCCTGCTTACCTATCTGAACTGTATCTCACTTGTAATCTCAGGCTGGACTCTGACTCTAGGCTGATTTACTCACCTCTGGGTTAGCACCCTGGCCATGCAGAGGTAGACAGACTGCTAAGATCCAAACTCTTGCTTAGCAGTCTCCATCTAGACTTCACTTCCTGGTCCTGATCATCAGTTTTATTGTTCGATCCCAGTTAAATTCCAGTTCTAACAGTGATGTAACTCCTCTCTAAACTGAATCACAATTGGGAAGTTGCTTTCTGTCACTCTAGATGTATCTCTATGAAGTAGAAATGAGCTAAATAAAAAAGGAAATTAAGAATACTACAGACACGAAGTTTTCACGTTTAAGTTCTTTAAATAATAAAACAGCTTTTTCTTTCAAATGTATTACTAATGTTTAGTCTCTATAAATGTTATTAGCTGGCAAGCCACCCTTATTTCTAGCAATCAGAGATAATCACTATTGTTCTGGCATATAGCC
Source organism: Neotragus moschatus (assembly GCA_006410615.1). Lineage (NCBI taxonomy): Eukaryota > Metazoa > Chordata > Mammalia > Artiodactyla > Bovidae > Neotragus > Neotragus moschatus. The sequence continues at coordinate 1,349,901 of SJYA01000305.1, read as the reverse complement.
TTCCAGACTGTTCTTTTCTATTCATAAAAACACAGGTAAACAGGCATAAAAATGAGATCATGATATAATTTATACTACTATTTTGCTACTACCTTTCTTGCTTTAAAAATATATTGTAGAGACCATTTTGTGACAGTAAGTTCTCCTTCACAGCATGACTTTTAACTGCAAAACAGAATTCCATTGTAAGAATGTACCATAATTTATTAGCTATCTAATATTTAAACAATCTTTTTCGTGAACGTGTATGCTTGATCAAGAACACCAGCTCTTACCTTCTGCCTTGGCAATCTGTTACACCTTAAGACCAAATACAGTCAATTATAACAAGATGCTAAAGGAACTTTATTTACAACCAAGAAAATTAATGACTAAAAAGAATTTCTAGTAAAATCAATAAAGATTTTAAATCTGTCATGCCTTATTGCTTGCACATAAGCAAGACAGTGCTCAACATCAAAATTTTCAATTAGGATAAAATCTAAGTATTTGGGTTTCTGCCCAGTGAAAAGTCCATTGTCTGCAAGGGCAACTAGGAAATCCAATAAAACCCAAGTGTTCTCATCTCCATCACAGCAGACCAGCTGTATCTTCTGGGTAAGTTAAGATAAACAGTTAACATACTCTATCCACTGAGTAAGTTAAGCAAGAGTCAAAGCAATGCAATACCATAGAGACCAAAAACATAAGTCTCATCATGAAAACAACCAAGAGACACACCCACTTCATTTTATTAGGAAAAAACACAATAACTCGTATAGCTAAGAACAAGGGCAGGAAGTTAGATGCTTTTCCTTTTTTTTTTTTACAATTTTTATAATTAGATGCTATTTTTTACAAACATTTATATAAGATCTTAAAAGATCAAAACTGTTCAAGCTATTGTTAAAAAGTGACAGACTACAGAAAACACAATTATTTTGAATCAATTCACGCTAGGAAGTAAAAAGACTAATATTTGCGGACTCCACCTAACGAAAGTTGGCTTCTGTTTATTGCTAAAACTATTTCAGATGATGAATCAGAATACACAAATGTTTGAATTCAATATGTTTTTTTTATATGTGTGTAAATTTTCCCCACACTATATAAAGATTTACATTTCTGCAGTACTATGCAATTCATGGGGTCGCAAAGAGTCGGACACGACTGAGCGACTGAACTGAACTGATACTAAACAGAGTATCCAGTAATTTTGTTTAAATGGTAAACATGATTATGAATTTCTCTTAAACTTACATACATAATAATTATTTCCTGCTTTGTAAGAGAATCAATATGAATTGAAAATTAAACTAAATTCTGAGGAAACATTCCTTGGGCTTCCCAGATGGTGCTAGTGGTAAAGAAGCTGCCTGCCAATGTAGGAGACAGAAGCGGGTTTGATCCCTGGGTTGGGAAGATCCCCTAGAGGAGGGCATGGCAACCCACTCCAGTATTCTCGCCTGGAGAATTCCATGGACAGAGGAGCCTGGTGGGCTACGGTTCACAGGGTCACAAAGAGTCAGACACGACTGAAGTAACTTAGCACACATTCATGTAGTCCTTTCATAAACTTCTGCAATCTGACTTCAGGATTCAAATCTTGCCTGAAACCCTCTTCTCCATGGTCATCGGTGACCTCCCTCAATGTATAAGCAATAATTCTCATTCTTGAATTTCTTTTTCATAAAGTTGTTTACTGTTGACTATCACTCTCTCTTGACATTCTTCACTGTAAAGTTAATTCATATACTGAAAACGGAGATCAACTCAGAGGTCCTGCCCACACCACAAATCTAAACCCAAGTCAGCCTGCACTTACAGAAAACATCTGCCAAGAAACCCTAACATATATCAACAATTCTCCAACTTAGCTTTGACTAGCTTCCCTTACCTTAGAAAATTGACTCTATCAGCCTTATAAGGAAATACTCAACCTCCCAGCCAATCATTCCTTGCTTCCCTGATGCCTCCTCTAAATCTCAATAAAACTACCTCCTGCCCCAAATCCCTTAGGAACAGTGCTCAACAGCTTGTGGGGAACTCCCACCATCCATGAGTTATTTCCCTTGAACAATGGACAGCAAACTCATTACTAAAGTGTATTATTTTTTCCATTTGACATTACTCTCCAGCTTTCATAACCACACACCATTCTGAACCAATTCGAACCCTTCCCTTACTTATCTGAGTTAATTCAAATATTACCCAGAGCCTCATGAGATGGACATAGAAAAAAGTCCTATACGTGGGCTTCCCTGGTGGTCCAGGGGTTAAGAATCTGTCTTGCAATGCAGGGGACACCGGTTAGATGCCTGATTCAGGAAGATCCCACATGCAGGTGGCAACTAAGGCCATATACCACAACTACTGAGCCCACGTGCTGCAACTACTAAAGCCCGGGCACCTAGAGAGAAGCCACCACGATGAGAAAGCCAGGTATCACAATGAAAAGTAGCCCCCATTCGCCATAACTAGAGAAATTTCACGCACAGCAACAAAGACCCAGCAGAGCCAAAAATAAATAAATATTAAAAAATAATGAATGGCTATTACCAAAAAGCCCTATAGGCAAAGACAGAACAAAGCATGACCTATCCTTAAGGAAAGAGATGCAAGAAACTAACATTTCAGCCAAAAATGATAGGAATTATAAAATATGGCCAGACTGATGGAACAGTACCAGGAAGAGATATTTAAGCCATAAATCAGACTTGAAGATTTATGGTCAAAGAAGGCTTCTTGGAGAATGTGATGCTGACCAACCAGGTTTGTGCCAGACACATTTGTACTCCCCAAAGTAGCCATCAGGCCCTCAGCTGCCTGGAAATCCTCCTAAGTGCTCCCTAGGCAGCTTTCTGGTCTACTTCCATGCTAGCTATTTCTTTCTTATTTTCTTCACTCTCCTCAAAATTTCCAGATAGCCTCTATTGTCTCACTCAGACAGAGAAACGTCAGAGAAAACCCGCAGCTTCAGAGAAAACAGAAATACAGCCTATTAGCAGAGAATTCTTATTACTAAAAAATGAAGCACAGAGTTCAAACAATGGTACAAAGAGTTATTTCATTATTCCCTAAATCACCATATCCAGACATGACCACTTTCAGAGGCACAGGGAAGTCCTTCCTCTATTCTGCTTCCCTGTGGTTTCTGTAGTGTCTTCACTCCTCGGTCAGAGCCCCAGACTCCCTCTCACCCTCCTCTGCTGCCGGCCCAGAGTCTCTACCATTCCATTCCATTCCATTTCTCCTTCAGGAGGAGCAGAGTAGAGGCCAGAATGGCAGTGAAGGGGATGATCTTTCCATTTCAGAGAATCAGGGAAAAGGAATTTCTAGATTCAGCTGAGACTGAAGTCTCTGGGATCCTCTCAACATAATGCCAGACCTAAAACTCCTCCAAATCTCCATCCCACCTTACCAAAACATCCTATTAACCTAGGCTGGTCAAGGTCCCAGACGGGAGATGGTTATGCTCCAAGTCCCAGGAAGGTTAAATGTGGTAGGGCCAAAGGGATGAAAATCCCATTCCTTCTCATGGGCTTTTATGTTTTCTATGAAGTGAAGTCTCTCAACTGTGTCCAATTCTTTGTGACCCCATGGACTATACAGCCCACCAGGCCACTCAGTACCAGAGTTCTCCAGGCAAGAATACTGGACTGGGTCACCATGCCCTTTTCCAGAGGATTTTCCTGACCCAGGAATCAAACCTGAGTCTCCCACACTGCAGGCAGTTTCTTTACCATCTGAGCCAATAGTTTGTTTAAATCAATTCTTTTGAACACTGGTGCTGGAGAAGACTCTTGAGAGTCCCTTGGACTGCAAGGAAATCAAACCAGTCCATCCTAAAGGAAATCAGTCCTGAATATTCATTGGAAAGACTGATGCTGAAGCCGAAGCTCCAACAATACGACCACCTGATGTGAAGAGTCAACTCACTGGAAAAGACCCTGATGCTGCAAAAAAGCGACGGCAGGAGGAGAAGGGGCTGACAGAGGATGAGATGATTGGATGGCATCACTGACTCAAGGGTCATGAGTTTGAGCAAACACTAGGAGATAGTGAAGGACAGGGAAGCCTGGTGTGCTGCAGTCCATTGGGTCAGAGAGTCAGACAAGGCTTAGCAGCGACTGAATGACAACAACATAGCTGCTTTCTAGGAATCAAATTTAGGTAAGCTAGAAGCTAACAATTGTTTTGTAAGTCATTAGAAAATGTATTTCACATGCAAATAATGGTTNGGACAGGGAAGCCTGGTGTGCTGCAGTCCATTGGGTCAGAGAGTCAGACAAGGCTTAGCAGCGACTGAATGACAACAACATAGCTGCTTTCTAGGAATCAAATTTAGGTAAGCTAGAAGCTAACAATTGTTTTGTAAGTCATTAGAAAATGTATTTCACATGCAAATAATGGTTCTTCTTCAGGAACACCATTTTGTTCAAATTCTGCTCAACAGTATGGATTACATACAGTAATTCTACTATACCTAAAAGAGTTTTGAGATCCAGTTAATTGAAGTTGTGGGTTAGCCAAAGAAAGTCAAAAACAAGTTTATAACTCCCCCATAACTGAAGGTACTGAAACTCATTCAAGTTCTTCATTCATTCAGCAAATATGAATGAAGCATCAGTCTCACGTCTGATACTACACTAGGCTCTGGGCACACAATGGAGAACAAAACAGCTATGTCCACTGCTTAAAGACAAAGGAGGAGCTAGATAAAAAAAACAAGTAAATAGAGCATCACAAATGGTAATAAATGTTTGCATTACACCCTGCCACAATATTATACTCCAAGGCACAACACAACTGCCATCAGGCTCTTCAGCAGAGTAAAACAGTGACCAAGAAAAAGTGGCAGAAAATTGTTCCAAATTGTTGGTCTAGAAGACATCTGCATTTAACTCTGATCTGCAAAACAACAGTCTGGAGAAGTCTACAGGCTGATGACTCACTGGACCAAAGAGAACCAAATTGATGCCCCATATACACATGAGTTTTTAAACGCAGGTACCCTTAACATGGAAGGCTTCCTAAGTGGCACAGTGGTAAAGAATCCACCTATCAATGCAGCATACGCAAGAGACGTGAGTTCAATCCCTGGGTCAGGAAGATGCCCTGGAGTAGGAAATGGCTACCCACTCCAGTATTCTTGCCTGGAAAATTCCACGGACAGAGGAACCTGACAGGCTACAGTCCATGGGGTCACAAAGAGCCAGACACTACTGAGCACATATGCATGCACCTTTAACTTGAGCCCCAAACAATGTCCAGCCCACACAAGCTTCAGAACACATTTACCCGACAGTTGTAATTTCCAGTAAAATCTCTTCAGTAGTAACCGCAACATCTCACTCAAATGACCCAGCCCCAAGTGGACAGAAGCCACAGAGTGGTTCACTAGGAAGGGTACCTCACAGACATCTCAGAGGGAGGTGGGAGGATTTTTTAAGACTTCTTAATTACCGTGGCAGAAATTAAGCAACTCTTGATCCACACTCCTTATCTCACTGTCTTCTCAATGACATTTTTATGGTCCTGGAAGCTCCACAAATGTCTCAATGGCTTATCAAAACAATGGCAGAGGACTTTCCTGGTGGGACAGTGGATAAGACTCTGCTTCCTAATGCAGGGGACATGGGTTGACCCCTGATCCAGGAAGATGCCACATGCCTCAGGACAGCTCAGCCTGTGTACCACAGCTATTGAAACTGAGCTCTTAAGCCCGGGAGCCACAACTACTGAGCATATGTCCCACAACAACTGAAGTCTCCACACCCCAGAGCCAATGCTCCACAATAAAAGAAGCCACTTCAGTAAGAAGCCTGCACACCGCAACCAGAGAGTAGCCCCTGCTTGCCCAAACTAGACAACTAGAGAAAGCCTGAGTGCAGCAATGAAGACCTAGTTCAGTCAAAAGTTAATTAATTTTTTTTAAGCTGGAGAAACATCTCTTAACTAACCCCCATTTGATTTGAAATCTAAACTGAAGAAGGAGGGAATAATCAGAATTTCATCTCCAAATATATGTGCCCCCTGCAACTCCAATCTGGGCTTTGCACATGAAGGGAACAAACTTCTCCCTCAAACTGCTTTCTAAGGAGCTGGAAGCTACTCTCTTACACCAATACTTCTTTTTTTATACCAATTCCACTTTAATGCTCACAAACCACACTTCCCAGAATGCAGTGAGGTTGAGAAGAACTTTGATCCATAAAAATGAAGTCAATCAGATCAATGGAACAAAATAGAAAGCCCAGAGATAAATCCACACACCTATGGACACCTAATCTTCGACAAAGGAGGCAAGAATACACAATGGAGTAAAGACAATCTCTTTAACAAGTGGTGCTGGGAAAACTGATCAACCACTTGTAAAAGAATGAAACTAGAACACTTTCTAACACCATTCACAAAAATAAACTCAAAATGGATTAAAGATCTAAACGTAAGACCAGAAACTATAAAACTCCTAGAAGAGAACATAGGCAAAACACTCTCCAACATAAATCACAGCAGGATCCTCTATGACCCATCTCCCAGAATACTGGAAATAAAAGCAAAAATAAACAAATGGGATCTAATTAAAATTAAAAGCTTCTGCACAACAAAGGAAACTATAAGCAAGGTGAAAAGACAGCCTTCGGAATGGGGGAAAATAACAGCAAATGAAGCAACTGACAACTAATCTCAAAATTATACAAGCAACTTATGCAGCTCAATTCCAGAAAAAAAAATGACCCAATCAAAAAATGGGCCAAAGAAGATGAACCTGGAGCCTATTATACAGAGTGAAGTAAGCCAAAAAGAAAAACACCAATACAGTATACTAACACAAATATATAGAATTTAGAAAGATGGTAATGATAACCCTGTATGCAAGACAGCAAAAGAGACACAGATGTATAGAATGGACTTTTGGACTCTGTGGGAGAGGGAGAGGGTGGGATGATTTGGGAGCATGGCATTGAAACATGTATACTATCATGTAAGAAATGAACTACCTGTCTAGGTTCGATACAGGATACAGGATGCTTGGGGCTGGTGCACTGTGATGATCCAGGGAGATGACATGGGGAGGGTGTTGGGAGGGGGGTTCAGGGTTGGGAACTCATGTACACCCGTGGCTCATTCATGTCAATGTATGGCAAAACCAATACAGTACTGTAAAGTAAAAACATAAATAAATAAATGAAGTCAATCATTGTAGAAGTTCAGTAGAACAATAAGCAAGTAGTCTCTGTGGTGTACAAAACTTCTGGCTTAGAAATTACTTGCAATGTTTTCAGATCATCCAAGAATAAATTCTCACCCATATAAAAAGATAACAAGGACAATGAATCAGAAAATTCTTGTTTTGGACAACAGATCCACAAATAATAGAGACCATGGTAACACAGCACATAGCATTCAGCCCTCTAGCTTAAAGCCCAAAAGGAGATTATAAAACCTAAAAGGTAAACCCAGAATAAGGAGACCAAGAACAAAGATAAACAAGGCTTACATCAAGAATGAACTGACTTCCCCTCATATAAGCCTAAAGAAGGGAGAAAAATCAATATGGTTGTATCAAAACATCTCATAGCACAAAAGGCACAAGTTATATGTAAAATTTTATTAGAGGATAGAGTATACTTCAGATCAATGGGAAAAGGAAGAATGAGATAATAAAATAATAATAATAATAATAGGCACAGAGACAATGATTAGCTACTTGGAAAGAAAATTCATAGACTCTATAAAAATACAGGCACATCTTGCTTTATTACACTTAGTAGATATTGCATTTTTTACAAATTGAAGATTTGTGGCAACCCTGCACTGAGCAAGTCTATTGGCATCATTTTTCCAACAGCATTTGCTCACTTTGTGTCTGTGTCATATTTTCATAGTCCTAACAATTTTTCAAAGTTTTCTGTTATTACTGTATTTGTTATGGTGATCTGTGATCAGTGATATTTGATGCTACTATTGTAATTGTTTTGGGGAACCATGAACTATGCCCATAAAAGGCATGGTGAACTTAGTCAATAAATAAGTGTGTGTTCTGACTGCTCCACTGATGGGCCATTCCTCTGTTTCACTCCCTCTCCCTGGGCAAACCTCTTTTCTGAGACACAACAATATGAAATTAGACCACTTAACAACGTTTCAATGGTCCCTAAGTGTTCAAGTGAAGATAAGAGTCACGTGTTTCTTATTTTAAATCAGAAACTAGTAATGACAAAACTTAGTGAGAAAGATGTGTCAAAAGCTGAGACAGGCCAAAAGCTAGGCCTCTTGTGCCAAACAACTAAGCAAGTTGTGAACACAAGGCAAAATTCTTGAAGGAGATTACAAGTGCTACTCCACCGAAAACACAAATGATAAAAAAGCAAAGCAGTCTTATTGCTGATATAAAGTTTTAGTGGTCTGGATAGAAAACCAAACCAGCCACAACACTCCCTTAATCCAAAGCCCTAATTCAGAACAAAGCTGTAACTCTCTTCAATTCTATGAAGAATGAGAGAGGGGAGGAAACTGCAGAAAAAGAGTTGAAGTTAGCAGAAGTTGGTTCATGAAATTTAAGAGGAAAAGCCATGTCTATAAGAGTGCAAGGTAAAGCAGCAAGTGATGATGTAGAATCTGAAGCAAGTTATCCAGAAGATCTAGCTTAGATAATGAACAAAAGTGGCTACAATAAGCAACAGATTTTCAGTGTAGACAAAACAGCCTTACACTGGAAGAAGAGACCATCTAGAATATTCATAGCTAAAGAGGAGAAGTCATTTCTGGCTTCAAAGCTTCAATAAACAGGCTGACTCTCCTATTAAGGGCTAATGCAGCTGAAGTTGAAGCCAATGCTTATTTACTATTCTGAAAATCCTAGGGCCCTTAGGAGTTAGGCTAAGACTACCCTGCCAATGCTCTATAAATGAAACAAGAAAGTCTAGATGACAGCACATCTGCTCATAGCTTGGTTTACTGAATATTTTAAGCCCATTGTTAAGACTTACTACTCAAAAAAAAAAAAAAAAAAAAGATTCTTTCCAAAATATTACTGCTTATTGGCAATGAACCTGGTTCCCCAAGAGTTCTGATGGAGATGTACAGTGAAATCAAATGTTTTCATGCCTGCTAATGCAACATTCCAGGGCTTCCCAGGTGGCTTAGTGGTAAAGAAACCACCTACCAATGCAGGAGACACAGGAGATTTGGGTTCAATCCCTGGGTCAGGAAGATCCCCTAGAGAAGGAAGTGGCAACCCATTCCAGTATTCTTCCCTGGGAAATCCCATGGACAGAGGAGCCTGCCAGGCAACAGTCCATGACGTCACAAAAGAGTTGGACGTGACTTAGCGGCTAAACAAACGCAACATCCATTCTGCAGCCAATGGACAAGGAGTAATTCTGACTTTCAAGTCTTATTACTTAAGAAACACATTTCATAAGGCTGTAGCTGCCACAGATAGTGCTCTTCCTCTGACAGATCAAGGTGAAGTAAATTCAATGGGTTTCCCATTCCAGGTGGCATTAAGAAAACGTGTGAGTCATGCGAAAAGGACAAAATATCAACATTAACAGGAGTTTGGAAGAAGCTGACTCCAACTGTTACAGACGACTTTGAAGAGTTGAAGACTCATGGGAGGAAGTAACTGTAGATACAGTGGAAACAATAAGAGAACCAGAATTAGCAATGGAGCTTGACAAGGAAACAGAACTGCTACAATCTTATGAAAAAATTTGAACAGATAAAGAGTTGCTTCTCATGGATGAGCAGAGAGTAGTTTATTAAGACGGAATCCACTCATCATGAAGATGCTATGAAGACTGACGAAATGACAACAACAGATTCAGAATATTATAAAAACTTAGTTGATAAAGCAGTAGCAAGGTTTGAGAGAATTAACTCCAATTTTGCAAGAAGTTCTGGTGTGGGTAAAATGCTATCAAACAGCAGTGCATGCTACAGAAAAACTGTGAAAGGAAGAGGCAGTCGATGTGGCAGAGTTCACTGTTGTCTTAATTTAAGAAACTGGGCTTCCCTGGTGGTCCAGTACTCTTGCCTGGAAAATCCCATGGACAGAGGAGCCTGGCAGGTTACAGTCCATGTGGCCACCAAGAGTCATGCATGACTGAGTGGCTGAGCACCTGGTAGTCCAGTGGTTAAGAATCTGCCTTACAATGGAGGGGACAACGGTTCAGTCCCTGGTTCGGGAAGATCCCGGTACTGCAGGGCGACTGAGCCTGTGCACCACAACTCCTGGGCCACAACTCCGCAACTGCTGCGCTCTCGTGCTCCAGCTCCTGAAGCCCACAAGTCTCACAGCCCGCGCTTCACAAGAGGAGCCACCACAACGAAAAGCCCACGAACCAGAGAGTAGCTCCTGCTTTCTGCAACTAGAGAAAGCCCATGAGCAACAACAAAGTCTCAGTGCAACCAAAAATTAAGAGGGGAAAAAATCAAGAGAAATTGCCACAGACACTCCAACCTTCAGCAACCACCGCCCTGATCAGTCAGCAGCCATCAACATCAAAGTAAGACCCTCTAACAAAAAGATTACAATTTGCTGAAGGCTCAGATGATGGTTAGCATTTTTAGCAATAAAGTGTTTTTAATTAAGGTATGCACATTATTATTTTAGACATAATACTACTACACACTTAATAGACTATGCTATAGTGTAAACATTACTTTTATATACACTGAGAAATTTTAAAAATTCATGTGACTTGCTTTATAGCAGGATTTGATTTACTCTGGCGTTCTGGAAGCTAACATGCAGTATCTTTAAGGTACGCCTATAAACTCCAAAAGGACTCAAAAGTTAAAAAAAAAAAAAGAAATCACCATGTCATTTACTTTAAACATTCTGTTTAAATTGCATTAGTAGCTTTTCACTGCTCTTCCAATAAAAGACCCAAATCCACAAAAAGACTTGGAAGTCTATACATGGTCTGGCTTCAAAATTCCTCTCCAACCACAAACTTGACACAATCACACTTTCTCTAGATCTCTGTGCTTCAGCAACAATGGCCTCAGCCACGGCCCAAAATGCCCTCCTCCATCACCTCCTTATTGTGATTTAACTCTAATCTTACTTCAGAGTTTAGTTAGAAGTCACTTCCTGAGAAAAGCCATCCTGGACCTTCCCAAGCAGGTCAGTTACCTTCACCAGACATTTCTGTATCACCACTTACCTCTCTTTCATAAACTAAGGTCTATTATCTACTAGACTGAAACTTCACGAGGGTAAGGATTTTTTTTTTTTCACACAATTGACTTATAACCACCATGTAAGACGCTCAGGAAAGATCTGTGAAAGTAATGTGAATAAAGAACTGAACTAAAACATTGATGATTATATAAATAATCTTGGCATGGAAGCAGATATCCTGAGCATAACTCAGAGGCAGAAACCATAATGGGGAAAAAAAAAAATGATAAATTTGACTAACAAAAAAAAAAAAACGAAAATCTCTATCAAAAACATTTTGAACAAATTTAAAAGTCAAATTAAAAACTGGAGGAAATATTGACAATATCAGTGACTATAAGTTGATAGCCTTAAAAAACAAAAAGCTATTTACAAATCAATAACCCCCCCCAAAAAAATGTGCAAAAGACACAGACAAGCAGTATCAGAATAATAGTCTCTAAACATAAAAAAGTTTAGTATCAATAGAAAATCCTTCAGAATTTTATACAAAAATTATTTTTATCTACCAAATTGACAATTTTTAAAATTTAATTTTCATCATTAAAAGAAATGAAAACCAGGTTTCATATATTCTAAGTGGGAATGTAAAGCTGTGGAACTTCCCTGGAGGTCAGCTTTATATAGCCTTTGATGCAGCAATTCTTTAAAGGACTCAGTCCAAGGGAAAAAAAATTCACTAGAGAATTATTTATAAATAATGAAAGACTACAATAATGAGATACCACTACACCCCTATTAAAATGGCCAAAATCCAAAACACTGACAGCACTGAATGCTTTGAGGATGTGGGGCAACAAAAACTCTCATTCACTGCTGGCTGAAATGCAAAATGGCACAGTCACTTTAGAAACAGTTTGGTGGTTTCTTTTTTTCCTTCAAACTTTAAACTTTTTATTTTGTATCGGGGTATAGCCAACTAACAATGCTGTGGTAGCTTCAGGTGAACAGGGAAGGGACTCTCCCATACATATTCATGTATCCATTCTCCCCCAAATACCCCTCCCATCCAGGGTGGCACATAACACTGAGTAGAGTTCCATGTGCTATACAAAAGTTTGGTGGTTTCTTATAAAACTAAACAGCTCTTTATATATGACTGAGCAATCATGCTCCTTGATATTTATCCAAAGGGGTTGAGAACTGATATCTATACAAAAACCTGGACAAGGATCTTTATAGCAGTTTTATTCATGATTGCCCAAACTTGGAAGCAACCAAGTTGTCCTTTAGTAGGTGAATGGATAAACTGTGGTACAACCAGACAACGGAATATGATTTTGTGCTAAAAAGAAATTAGCTAGGCATGGAGCTCACTAAAAGTCATGGAAGGGGACTTCCTCAGTGGTCCAGTGGCTAAGACTCCATGATCCCAATGCAGGGGGCCTGGGTTCAAACCCCAGTCAGGAAACTAGATCCCACATATTACAACTAAGAGTTTGCAGGCCACAACTAAGACCCAGTGCAACTTTATATACATATAAAATGAAAGTTTATGTGACATTCTCGAAAGGCACAATTATGGAGACAAAGAGATCAATGGTTGTGGGAGGCGGGCAGATGAACAAGTAGAACACAGAGGATTTTTAGGGCAGTGATATTATAATGATGGATATACATCATTATACATTTGCCCAAGCACCAACAGTGATGTTGATAATGGACAAAGCTAAGCACATGTGAGAGCAGGGGCTGTAAGAGGAACCTCTGTGCTTTCCTCTCAATTTTACTGTAGTTAAAAAATGCACTAAAATATTTGTCTTAATAAATGAAAAACTGAAAACAGTATAAGAAAAAATTTTAGGACTAAAAAATGCCAATAAAATCATGTAATAGAAGAATATTCAACAACACGAGAAAATATTAATAATATAATAAGAAAAAAGGTGGGTTTCAAACAAGGTCCTGGATTTATATTCAGTATNCCTCTCAATTTTACTGTAGTTAAAAAATGCACTAAAATATTTGTCTTAATAAATGAAAAACTGAAAACAGTATAAGAAAAAATTTTAGGACTAAAAAATGCCAATAAAATCATGTAATAGAAGAATATTCAACAACACGAGAAAATATTAATAATATAATAAGAAAAAAGGTGGGTTTCAAACAAGGTCCTGGATTTATATTCAGTATCTTTTGAAGAACCATAATGGAAAAGAATACAAAAAAAAGTGTGTGTGTGTGCATATATATATATATATATACACACACATATATGTATGCATTCTAAGTCGCTTCAATAATGTTCAACTCTGCAAACCTATGGACTGCAGCCCACAAGGCCCCTCTGTCCATGGGATTCTCCAGGCAAGAAGACCGGAGTGGGCTGCCATACCCTCCTTCAGGGGATCTTCCCGACCCAGGGAATGAACCCATGTCTCTTACATCTCCTGCACTGGCAGGCGGGTTCTTCACCACTAGCACCACCTGGGAAGCCGTATATACATATACGTAAATATGTATAACTGAATCACTTTGCTATGCAGTAAAGATCAACACAACATTGTAAATCAACTATACTTCAATAAAATAATTTTTGAAAAAGATGGATTTCAAGCCAATGTAGTTTTGACTTCCCATGTAAAACGTGTATATAGGGAAAAATTAAGACTGGAAAGATATACTAAAATGTCAACATCAGTTTTCATTAAGTGGAGAATTTATGGTGACTTTCATTGTTTAATTTTACATTTTCCACAATGAACATTTCCATTCTGTAACCAAAGAGAAACTAATAACAAAAATTAATAATAATATTTGCCAACTAAGGTCCGTCTAGTCAAGGCTATGGTTTTTCCTGTGGTCATATACAGATGTGAGAGTAGGACTGTGAAGAAGGCTGAGCGCCAAAGAATTGATGCTTTTGAACTGTGGTGTTGGAGAAGACTCTTGAGAATCCCCTGGACTGCAAGGAGATCCAACCAATCCATTCTGAAGATCAGCCCTGGGATTTCTTTGGAGGGAATTATGCTAAAGCTGAAACTCCAGTACTTTGGCCACCTCATGCGAAGAGTTGACATATTGGAAAAGACTCTGATGCTGGGAGGGATTGGGGGCAGGAGGAGAAGGGGACGACCGAGGATGAGATGGCTGGATGGCATCACTAACATGATGGACGTGAGTCTGAGTGAACTCCAGGAGTTGGTGATGGACAGGGAGGCCTGGAGGTGCTGCGCTTCATGGGGTCGCAAAGAGTCAGACACGACTGAGTGACTGAACTGAACTGAACTGAACTGAACATTATTATACAGAAAGGCAATGGCACCCCACTCCAGTACTCTTGCCTGGAAAATCCTATGGACGGAGGAGCCTGGTGGGCTGCAGTCCATGGGGTCGCGAAGAGTCAGACATGACTGAGCAACTTCACTTTCACTTTTCACTTTTCACTTTCATGCATTGGAGAAGGAAATGGCAACCCACTCCAGTGTTCTTGCCTGGAGAATCCCAGGGACGGGGGAGCCTGGTGGGCTGCCGTCTATGGGGTCGCACAGAGTCGGACATGACTGAATCAACTAACACTTATCCTATGGGGAAGATAGTAATGGTGTGAAAACAGCTACTATTCTTATCCCCATTTTACAGAAAAATAAAAGTAATTTAAATGAAATAACAGCTATTTGTTTGCTAATTTTCTTAAATCTGATTAAGAAAACTAACATTTTCCAAACAACAACTACTCAAAAACAATCGAGACACTACATCAATATTAAAGTCATCAAACTTGGGGCGTGGGCTCAGACTCAGGGGGAGAGAGAGAGGAGAGAAGGAAGAAGCTATACAGTCAGCCACCGTGCAAACACAGAAGAATCAGGAATTTTGTGCCACTTTTTCTAGCTTCCTAATGTAAGCAGCATTCTCAATTCAGTTACAGAGCTTTATATTGAACCTTACATCCCTTCCAAACTGTAAAGAAATCTTTCCTTTCCAGGGGTTACATGAGCACACTTTCTGCAATCAAGCGTCACATTTCACAGTGTTCCTCATGAAAAAGAACTCCACATACTGCAACCATTCAAACATGACTAATTCATCAAAGCTCTTTTCATTCCAAGTCAATGAAATTGCTTTATACACATCCTCTTTTCTTCCCGACTCTACATGCTAGCGTATCCTGCATGTAAAATGGCAGAATCTCAGCTCTCTGGACATGTAATCCCTGCTAGCTATGATCCAGCTAATGAACCTGCCAGGCTGAAAAAACTGTGCCTCTGAAAGCCAACATCTGCTATGGTGGTAATAACAAAAGATGACGAATGCTCAAATGTATTTCCAGAATCACTTGGAAATATATCTGATGGACAAAACTACCATAAGCTATATAGTTTAGCTGAAACTGGCATGAAAAAAACTGAAACACCTATTTACTATTCCAAATGTATACTGTAATGCATAATTACCATTCAATGGGCACCGGACATGGTATTAGGCTTATAATATATTTATCTCATAAGGGCCTCACAACAACCTTATGGAGTATGAGTCAACCCTACTTTTATAATTATGGAACTCAAAAATCAGAGATTAAATAACTGGTTCTAGTTCATAAAACTAATAAACTGAGATTCAAACCTACATCCCCCTAATCCCAAATCCAATGCCCTTTTCATTGCACCATACTGCCACCCTCCATCTAGCAGTTCCCAGTGGACCGTGCACCTGAGGGGCCAGTAAGATGTACCTGCATTCTACCATTGGCTTAAGGTATTCGTTTCAACAGAACATTTATTAGCTTATCAGAGTCACATCTGACTCATCCATCACTCAGAAATATCTAGGGATGTGAGGGAGCCTCGTATGAGTAGAAGAGGGTCAACTCCTTCACCGTCACCCCAGATACAGTCAAAGATCTGGACATCTAAGAAAACTATATAAAAATACTTATATCAATTTGTCATCAACATTACTAAAGCTAATGCTGTTCTATGGAGAGTTATCCACATCTCGTATTCAGCTGATTACTTCCCAAGGGGATATGGAGTAAGTGGGCCCCTCGGCCCCAACCCTCCAGTGTCATGGAACCACCAGGCCATCCCACTCTGCTTTGAGAGCCCGGCATAGTAAGGATGCATACAACCAAGGCATTCTAAAGCCTTTCTTCATGGAGCTTTCCCTTCACTTTGAAGCACGACTTCAAAAATGTAAGCACCTAGTAATATAGTACAAAAAATATATATAAAGCAGAAAACGGGTGGGAAGTATTTGAGCATCCTAGCCCATGACTAAGAAAATCACCTTTTAAAAACATCACTTTTTAAAAATAATTTTCTTGGTCTTTGGGAAACATCTCTTTCAGTCTTCCCAGAAAGAACAGTGTGGAAAGGTTACTATCTAAAAACTGTACCGATGCAAGAGTTTACAATAAATATCCAAAGTACTTTCACTGTAAGATGACTTTCCTAAATATGTTATCGAGTATCTGCAGGCGTACTTCACAATGTAAGTCTTGATCACTCAACTAGTGCAGAGGAAAGTCTCACAAAAATGATTCCCAGTGCTTCCCAAACCTAATTTGTATATGAACCACTTGAGACAGTGTCAGAATGCAGATCCTGAGTAAACAAGACCATAACAAAATCTATGGGTTTGCAGTTCTACCAAGCATCCAGATGGTGCTGAAGTGCAGGGCCCACCCTGTTGGAGCACAGGTCTCAGTGACTGTTTCTTCAATGAGATCCTATATACCTCTGCTACCCAACCCTGCCCTGGAGAACTGAGCTTTACAGAAAGTATTTATTGTTGCTGTTGTTTAGTCACAAAATTGTCTAACTCTTTGAGACCCCATGGACTGCAGCACACCAGGCTCCTCTGTCCTCCACTATCTGTTGGAGTTTGCTCAAATTCATGTTCATTGAGTTGGTGATGCTATCTAACCATCTCATCCTTTGCCATCTCCTTCTCTTTTGCTTTCAATTTTTCCCAGCATCAGGGACTTTTCCAATAAGTCAGTTCTTCATATCAGGTGGCCAAACTACTGGAGCTTCAGCTATAGCAACAGTCTTTCTAAGGACTATTCAGGGTTTATTTCCTTTAGGATTGACTGGTTTGATCTCCTTGTAGTCCAAGGCACTCTCAAGTGTCTTCTCCAACAAGTACTTTAAAGTCTACATACTTTAAAAGTATATAGAAGTCAAGTCACTTACATCAGAACTTTATATAAGGATTCAATTTCACTATACTTTAAAGCAACCATCATTAATAAAGTCCTAGTACTTAAAATTTAATGACATTTTCTCTGTATAAGTTAATTATTTATTTCAACTCTTTTCAATGGCAAATTCAGTGGTCATGCATAAAGAAAGGTTGGAAATAGAAAAAGGAAAGTGGATGGCACAGAAGCAATAGAGGTTTTTCCAATAAAAACTTGGGTAAGATAATGGCTGCATTATCAAGTCAAGAAACAACGGTTAGAACTGGACATAGAACAACAGACTGATTCCAAATTGGGAAAGGAGTATGTCAGTGCTGTATATTATCACCCTGCTTATTTAACTTATATGCAGAGTACATCATGTGAAGTGCTGGACTGGATGAAGCACAGCTGGAATCAAGATGTCCAGGAGAAATATCAATAACCTTAGATATGCAGATGACACCACTCTAAAGGCAGAAAGCGAAGAGGAACTAAAGAGCTTCTTGATGAGGGTGAAAGAGGACAGTGAAAAAGCTGGCTTAAACTCAATATTCAAAAAACAAAGATCATGGCATCTGCTCCCATCAATTCATGGCAAATAGATGGGGAAACAATGAAAACAGTGAGAGACTTTATTTTCTTGTGCTCCAAAATCACTGCAGATGGTGGCTGTAGCCATGAAATTAAAAGAAGCTTACTCCTTGGAAGAAAAGCTATGATCAACCTAGACAGCATATTAAAAAGCACAGACATTACTTTACCAACAAAGCTCCATGTAGTTACAGCTATGGTTTTTCCAGTAGTCATGTATGGATGTGAGAGTTGGACTATAAAGAAAGCAGAGCACAGAAGAATTGATGCTTTTGAACTATGGTGATGGAAAAGACTCTTGAGAGTCCCTGGGACTGCAAGGAGATCCAACCAGTCAATCCTAAAGGAAATCCATCGTGAACATTTATTAGAAGGACTGATGCTGAAGCTGAAACTCCAATACTTTGGCCACCTGATGCGAAGAACTGACTCACTGGAAAAGACCCTGATGCTGGGAAAGACTGAAGACAGGAGGAGAAGGGGATGACAGAGGATGAGATGGTTGGATGGCATCACCAACTCAACACGCATGAGTTTTAGCAAGCTCCCAGAGTTGGGGATGGACAAGGAAGCCTGGCATACTACAGTTCACGGAGTCACAAAGAGTCAGACATAACTGAAATGAAGATAATGGAAAATGGGCAACAGTATATTTCCAAAGTATATGGGGTGGGGGGTGAAAGGGCAGATATACATATGAGGAGGGCTGTCCCCTTTAAGTATCCACATTATTTTGCATCTATGGGACCACAGAGGGTCCCAGGAGGTAGCACTCAGAAGTCTTCATTCAGAATCATAAATTAGAAAGGGATCAGCTTTGCCAAATACACCAAAAACTTGTTTCTTGATATGCTTCACAGTCTTCAGTAAATCAAAGTTATGCACACATCACTAAACTACAGGGAGGCAGAACCTTCCATTGGAGAACTTACAACAGAGGAAATTATTTTAAATATCCAGGATATTTTTATTTACTTTATTATAAAATAAACAGTATTAACTATTTTTTTACTCACAATATTTATTCCCCAAAGCAGGGAAGTACTCAAATAGTACAGGAGTCACGTGTAAAGAACAAAGAAGCCAGTTTGAAGGGGCACCAGATTTAGAACAACTGGTGCATCTAAAAGTATAATCAAGCATAAAACATTTACTTCTAAAAATCCATAAATACATATAAATGGGGGGAGGGTTGTGAGAGAAATTCTTCTTGAAGAATGTCAGCTACTAGATGAATGAGAACAATAGAATTAGAAAATAATCCCTTTGCACTCCCCAGTGTAATTGATTCAGGCAAGAATGACCTATGAATGTTAAAAGCAGTTGGGAGAAAATTTTTAGATACAGGATATTTGCACAACATTGTTAATCATTTATACTCCAATATAAAATAAAGGGTTTAAAAAAAGAAATAGGATATTCACATGATATCAAGAATGATCTCACAAATTACATACTAATCATAAATGTACTTTATATAAAATATGTGCTTAGCTGCTCAGTCATGTTTGATTCTTTGTGACCCCATGGACTGTAGCCTGCCAGGCTCCTCTGTCTATGGGGATTCTCCAGGCAAGAATACTGGAGTGGATTGCCATGCCCTCCTCCCGGGAATCTTCCCAACCCAGGTCTCTCGCGTTGCTGGCGGATTCTCTATTGTCTGAGCCACCAGGGAAGCCCTGATTTCCTTCTAGTTCTTGTTTTAAAAGCAAACGGAGACCTAGCATAAAATGTCTTCACATTTTGATAGGGGAGCTCTGCAACATTAAGGAGCGAAGCAGGCTGTTTCAGAATCACCATAAGCCCTGCATCCTGCCCCACTCCCCTTGGGCCCTGCTCTGGCCTCTGGAAAGACCGGTACCCACTGCCCAGCTCAGGCCTCTCTGGCCCCACAGCCTGGGCCTGCTGCTGGGAGAGGAGAAAGGGAGAAAAGCAAGCCCATGTGACTAACCATAAATGCACTTACATATGAACAGCTATGGTGGACACCACTTAACCAAGTGACTCCATTTCACAATAGACAGCAGGAGAATGATCAGACCTCAAGTGCCTCCTGGCAAGATGGAGTAAATGATGTCACCTCAAAATGCTTAACCTGAATCTAAAAACTGGGAAACAAGCAGAGAAATCCAGAATGTAGAATATTCTACAACTGGTCTAAACTCTTCAAAACAATCAAATTATAAAACAAAACAAAAGGAAGGGACATAACAATCAAATGTAATACATGAAACTTTATTGCATCCTAATATTTTAAGAGTTGTGGATAATTTCAACATAAAATATATGTAAGATAATATTATTGGTTTATAGTTAATTCTCTTAGGTAAAACAGTGATGATAATATTAGAGGTGGTAAAAGAATGTCTTTATTCTTAGGAAACAAGGAAGTATTTAGAGTGATGTGTCATGGTATCTACAACTTATCTTTGAAAAGTTCAGAAAAATATACACAAATGTAGAGAGAAAACGGGCTTCCCTGGTGGCTCAGATGCCTGCAATGCAGAAGACTCAGGTTTGTTCCCTGGGTGGGGAAGATCTCCTGGAGACGCAAATGGCAACCCACTCCAGTATTCTAGCCTGGAGAATTCCATGGACAAAGGAGCCTCCTGGGCTACAGTCCATGGAGTCCCAAAGAATCAGACACAACTGAGCAACTAACACACATACACACACACAGAGAACAGAATGTGATAGGATGTTAACAAATGATGATAAAGAGTATATGAGTGTCGCTTTTTATTTCAATTTTTTATAGTTAGTAATTTTCAGAAAGTTAAAGGTTGAGGGAAAAAGAAAAAAAAATTTTAATTTAAACATTATTAATTTTTTGTATTCCCCCTCAGTCTTATTTTCTCCATAAAGGTTTATGTTCCTTAACCTCTTCATGTCCCTTACTATAGAAATTTCCAGTATAAACTTCTCCTTGGAGGCTCGTAATAATTACAGTTATCTCTGACCTATGCATTCAATATTCCAAATGTATATGCTGTTGCTGTTAAGTCTCCTCAGTCATGTCCGACTCTGTGCGACCCCATAAATGGAAGCCCACCAGGCTCCCCTGCCCCTGGGATTCTCTAGGCAAGAACAATGGAGTGGATTGCCATTTCCTTCTCCAATGCATGAAAGTGAAAAGTGAAAGGGAAGTCGCTCAGTCATGTCCGACTCTTTGCGACCCCATGGACTACAGCCTATCAGGCTCCTCCGTCCATGCGATTTTCTAGGCAAGAGTACTGGAGTGGGGTGCCATTGCCTTCTCCGCCAAATGTATATAGGTCATAATAAAAAGGTATATTTAAAAATAAAATGAAGCAACAAAAGTTTAATGAACAGAGCCATCCAGTAGCAAATACATTAAGAGCTACGTGCTAATTTCTGTGCTTTCAATTTTTTTCAAAGCAAGATTTCAACTGTTTCTTCAGAGAAAGTTAGGGAAATCCTGCAGTAAAATTCAAAGCTGCCTTTAGCCCAGTGCTTCCCACTCAGTTAAAAACAAAGTCCAGCCTAAGTGTTTACAAGACAGCTGCGTAACCTCATGCATCTTCCTGCATGTAAAGATCATCTTCAGCTTATCCACAAAATAAGCCAGTGAATCCAAAGACCAAGAATAAAAAGCACCAAAAGCTTCCTATTAAATCACTGGGAACACAACCTAAATTGGGGGAATTTAATCTACACTGATGATGACAAAGCAGATGGCATACATATTCTCTTTTGGCACTCGGCCCCAAGAAATAGCATACCAAGCAAGAACTCTTATGGAACAAATGAACACATTTTAGAGATGCTAAATCAAAAAAAAAAAAAGTTCTTCACTTATTTCTTATTTCTTATGTCCTTATCATCAAAGAAAGTAGAGGATTAAACGAGCAAAGAGAATTAAAGGTTAGCTTTCTCAACTTTAAAACTCACTTCCAATGGAAACAGACATTACTGTAACCAAATTAACATTTGATTTCACAAAACTAAGGAAAATCCCTCAAAAACTGACTCCTCACTTTTTAATCTTTATTTTCTGACCAAAAACTGCTTCCTGCTAAGAACAGCTTCAAATATGTTAATGAATGATTTTCAACAACTGACAGGATAAAATCAGTAATAAGGAAACCAAAATTCAAAATAAAGTTAACTTTCTTTATTCAAAAATAGTAACAACTGGCTGTGAACAATTAAAGATAATCTGTTATAGATTTAAACATTTCTTTCAAGCTAGCAAGGGCAAATGATACATAGTACATTCCAACAGTCACAATACTATATTATACTGTGATATGTTGAATTACATTCCCTACTTTCAAAATCAAGCTGTTTGAAAACTACTTTTACATATATTTCAAAATATCAATAATGAATAAATCTTATTTTCTTTAAATAAAATTTAAGCAGTTTTATAGTTTATTTTCCCCAGCAAATATCAGGAAAACAAGTTTTAAAATTAAAGAAGCATTTCAGAATTCTCACTTTTGCAGTAAATCCATATGCTAAGAATATCCTGCCAAATAAATGAACTGCTTCTAGCGACGACCCATTTTAAAAGAAAAATCTAGCTAAAATTTGTGCAAGGGAAATTAAGCGGACTCTAATGGACTACTTACCTCAAAACCTACTTGTGTTATCTACATTAAAGCTATTCTAGGAAATAGCATGAAATACTGTTCCATAAATAATACTTTTTAGGGGACTTCCCTGGTGGTCCAGTGGTTAAGAATCTGCTTGCCAATGCAGGGGATGCAGGTTCGATCCCTGGTCGGGGAACTAAGACCCCACATGCTGAGGGGCAACCAAGCCTACATGCCACAACAGCAGAGAAACCCGTGCCCAGGGACAAAAGATCTCTCATGCTACAGCAAAGATCCTGATGCAGCCCAATACATAAATTTTTTTCAAATAATAATACTTTAAAAAATAAGCTAAAACAAAATAGATATTATATTTCTATAATACCTGTGGTCTTCATCTATTTAGCTAAGTATCTTTTATCGTTTCAGATAAAATAGTGTATTTTCCTGAAGTAAAATAATCATTGCTTAAGAGTTCTGGCTTCCCTCATAGCTCAGTTGGTAAACCATCTGCCTGCAATGCAGGAAACTTGGGTTCGATTTCTGGGTCAGGAAGATCCCTTGGAGAAGGAAAAGGTAACCCACTCCAGTATTCTTGCCTAGAGAATCCCAAGGACAGAGGAGCCTGGCAGACTATAGTTCATGATATTGCAAGAGTCGGACACAACTCAACAACTAGACCACCACCAAAACCACTGAAAAACAAGAAAGCAACACTTACTCTTATTTTAAAAATATCTTCGTAATTAACATTTACCGAGTATATTTTATGTACTAGAAACTGAATAAATAATTTATATGTATTACACTTTACCTAACCCTAAGACAACCCTCTGAGGTAGATACAAGTACTATCACCATTTTAGAGATGTGAAAATTAAGACTCAGAGAAGTTAAGTAACTGTGGCAGATTGCCAGGCACTGCCCAAAACCCTGTAACAGAAGTGTAGCTGGGCACATAGCCATCCAGCCCCCATTTAGTTTGGCGCAGTCATGGACCAAGCTCTCACCAGTGGTTCTCACTGGTGAACTAAGTTTCCTCACGAGTGGAGGTGATACACGCACTTTCCATGTCATGTGCTTCTCTGCCTTCTCTCAGGCTGGAATACAAGTGTGGAACTGAGGCAGCTTCAACCATGCAGATGATGACAGCACCTTAAGGGATGCTGCTGCTGCTGCTGCTAAGTCACTTCAGTCATTTCCGACCCTGTGAGACCCCAGAGACAGCAGCCCACCAGGCGCCCCCGTCCCTGGGATTCTCCAGGCATGAACACTGGAGTGGGCTGTCATTT
The DNA here is from genome assembly GCA_006410615.1 of Neotragus moschatus. NCBI lineage: Eukaryota > Metazoa > Chordata > Mammalia > Artiodactyla > Bovidae > Neotragus > Neotragus moschatus. The sequence goes on along the minus strand of SJYA01000305.1, from coordinate 1,326,153 downwards.
CCCCAAGGGATGGCAGACTACCAAAATAAAAGAAGTGAGCAGTGTTCAGAGTGCCTATCCATCCTGGACCACTATCTACCTGTGAAATAACAGAAAATACATATACAGTAGTCTCTGGCCCTGGTTCCTGACATAGGGCTCCTGAACCCTAATAATTTCCAGGTGTGAAGTAAAGTGAAGTCGCTCAGTCGTGTCCGACTCTTTGTAACGCCATAGACTGTAGCCTACCAGTCTCCTCTGTCCATGGGATTTTCCAGGCAATAGTACTGGAGTGGATTGCCATTTCATCTCCAGGGGATCTTCCCAACCCAGGGCTTGAACTGAGGTCTCCCGCACTGTAGACAGATGCTTTACCATCTGAGCCACCAGGGAAGTCCACCTTTTGTTCTACTGAGGTGACTCTGGGTGAGCTCCAGGGTGAGGGCTGGTCACCAGAAAGAACAGCCATGATTAGAAGCTTGAAATTATCAGCTCCGCTTCCCATTCTCTTGAGAAGGCAGAATGGCTAAAAATGGAGTCAATGATCTATCACACCTACATGATAAAGCCTCCATAAAAAAATCCCAACTACATGGGATTCTGAGAGCTTCCAGGTGGGTGCACACATCCACGTACTAGGAGCATGAGGAACCCCAACAGGGAAAGAAGCTCCTGCCCTCAGGACCCTGCTAGTCCTCACCCTATATATCTCTTCATCTGAATGCTCATCTATGCTGCAGGCATGCATGTATGCATGCCAAGTCGCTTCAGTCGTGTCTGATTCTGTGTTGACCCCATGGACTGTAGCCAACCAGGCTCTTCTGTCCATGGGATTCTCTAGGCAAGAATACTGGAGTAGATTGCCATTTCCTTCTCCAGGGGATCTTCCCAACCCAGGGATTGAACCCACGTCTCTTAAGTCTCCTGCATTGACAGGTGTGTTCTTTACCTCTAGCAGCACCTGAGAAGCCCCTGTTCATCTGTATCCTTTTCCATATCTTCTAATAAAATGGCAAACAAAAGTAACTATTTCCCTGAGTTCTGTGAGCTGCCCTACCAAATTAATCTAGTCCAAGATGATGAAAGTTGCTCGGTTATGTCCAACTCTTTGCAATTGCATGGACTATATAGCCCATGGAATTCTCCAGGCCAGGATACTGGAGTCGATAGCCTTTCCCTTCTCCAGGGAATCTTTCCAACCCAGGGATCAAACCTAGGTCTCCCACATTGCAGGCGAATTCTTTACCAGCTGAGCCACAAGGGAAGCAAATTAATTTAATCCAAGGTGGAAGAAGGTTAATAGGAACCTCTGATTTGTAGCCACGTTGAACAGAAGTTGTGAGTAACTTGGGGACCTACTTCTTGCCCTTGGAATGCAAACTGAGGAGCAGAGTCATGGGACTGAGCCCTTAGCCTGTGGGATCCAATGCTATCTCCAGGTAGATAGTGTGAGAACTGACTTAAGCCATAAGACACCCCACTGGTGTCCCAGAGAATTGCTTGTTAGGGTGGGGAACCTCCAAATATTTGGTAAGCAGAGGTGTCCAAAGTGTTATGTGTGAAAGGAAAGGAGACACACGGAGGGAAAGGAATGAAGTTTTTCTAAAACACTACCTCAAATCAAAATAAGAGAGAAATATTAAAGAAAATGTTACCAAGCAATGAGCTTCTAGCTTTAGAGCCTTTGTTTTGGGGAGGTGTCCTTTACAGCAGCTTAGCTCATACTCTATCTTAGAAACTGGTAACAGAAGTGAGATGGTGATATCATATAAAAGATGAGGCAGTGGCTTAGCAATTGGGAGCTAGGGATTAAGAAAGAAGATACTGCTAACTGAAAAAAGTTGTCAACTAGTGGTCCTTGTTTGTCACAGTAAAATAGTTGGTCTTCTGTCATCTGAGACAACCTGTAGGGCAACTGAGCAACAAGGCTACAGAATCCACTTCTGTAAGAAAAGCAGATGGAAAGTTCAGAAGTGGGATATTTCTGTAATTTCTACATATTCAACCAGAATTAATTCTCTAACTTTGATAGGGCTATTGTCACAAAGATCTCCTGGAACAAAATTCATGCATTCTTTAGCAAAAAAGTGAAAGATTTTCTTACCTTATACAATAAAATTATCAGTGGTAAGATGCCTCAATAAGTCTATTTCTAAATTAGTTTCATCTCTCCTTCAATGAGAATTGAACAGAAAACACTAAACAAAATCTTCATACATTCTGAAAACTGAGAAATGGAATATTTCATTTCCCCCAAATTTTATTTGAGAAAAACACATTTTTAATCTTATATACCACAGTCATCCAGTAAATCTTTCATTTCACTTAATATTACACATATATAAAATAAAACAATTAGTAAGATGTATCATTTTAAAACACACTTCCTTTAGAAATGTTTAATTATTTTAATTAGAGATTTTGATATTTTACTTCACTTGTTCTCTCTCTCTCTTATTATCTTTCATTTTGAAATTTATCTAAGGATTTATTAGAATTTCATTCAAGGCCAAATCATGTGTTTCTTCAAAAACTTGGAATCCTTATATATGGAGAAGGAGAAGGAAACGGCAACTCACTTCAGTATTCTTGCCTGGGAAATCCCATAGACAGAGGGGCCTGGTGGGCTACAGTCCATGGGGTCACAAAGAGTCAGACATAACTGAGCAACTAAATCTCCCCTATGTATATATAAATGCAGTGTTATGTTAGTTATTATTTGAAACATTGGTTCCTAGAAGTTTCAAATTAGCCAATTTAAAGACTCACAGTACTTAGTTTCAGGTACTTCCACCTATAGAAAAATGGAGACTAGATCTATGAATAAAATTAACTGGAAGAAAACAAAAGAGTCCAAAAAAACACTAGTCAAAAAACTAAGAAAAATTATACAAATAAACTTTGTCTAAGAATCGTCTGATACTTTCTATCCCCAAACATATTTTCCCAAGAGCCTACTTATTTATCAGTGAAATTCAGACCACGATGCTGTGTTGTTTGCTTATTGAAAAGAAACTACAGACTGATTCTTATCCCTACATCCTTCCTTCTTTAAACACATAATAAATTTAAAACAGAAATTCTAGATTTCAACTAGGAATTAGAAGTTGGATTCCATTTAAGTTTGCAGTTTACATCCTAGCCCCTTACATGGCTTCAAGTCATTTAAAATTTTTTAAACTTGAGCAGCTTAAAAATGGGAGATAATGATGTCTGAGTAGAATCAGAAAGGAATACTTAGCTGTGCCTAATGAAACTGTATTATACAGCAAAATTTGAGGCGGTCAGTAAAAAACTATTAATTTGGATATCTCTATAGATGCTTCCATGCAAAAGAAAAAAAAAATTTACACATTAAAGAGAACTGAAGCCAGGGTCTCAAAGAGATGTCTGTACACCTATACACACAGCAGCACTATTCATAATAGCAAAAAGGTATAAGCAATTGAAGTGTTTATTGATGGATGAATGTACACACAAAATATGATATATCCATACAACAGAATATTATTCAACCTCAGAAAGTAAAGAAATTCTGACACATGTTCAATGTGGATGAACCTTGAAAACATTAAAGATAGATGAAATAAGCCAGCCACAAAAAAATAATTTGCCAACTAAGGTCCGTCTAGTCAAGGCTATGGTTTTTCCAGTAGTCATGTATGGATGTGAGAGTTGGACTGTGAAGAAGGCTGAGCGCCAAAGAATTGATGCTTTTGAACTGTGGTGTTGGAGAAGACTCTTGAGAGTCCCTTGGACTGCAAGGAGATCCAACCAGTCCATTTTGAAGGAGATCAGCCCTGGGATTTCTTTGGAAGGAATGATGCTGAAGCTGAAACTCCAATACTTTGGCCATCTCATGCGAAGAGTTGGCTCATTGGAAAAGACTCTGATGCTGGGAGGGATTGAGGGCAGGAGGAGAGGGGGACGACAGAGGATGAGATGGCTGGATGACATCACTGACTCAATGGGTGTGAGTCTGAGTGAACAGTTAGTGATGGACAGGGAGGCCTGGCGTGCTGCGATTCATGGGGTCGCAAAGAGTCGGATACGACTGAGTGACTAAATTGAACTAAAGTGAACTGAACTCCACTTACATGAGAAACCTGGAATAATCAAATTCATACAGACAAATGGAATGGTGTTTGTCAGGAGCTGGGTGGAGAGGGAGAAATAGGGAGCTTTATTTAATGGATATAGATTTTCAGTTTTTCAAAATGAAAAGCGTTCTGGAGATTGTTTCCATAACAATGTCAATGTACTTAATATTACTGAGTTTTACATTTAAGAATGATTAATTAAGATGGAAAATTGTTATGTGTATTTAACCTCAAGTAATTTCTGGATGCTGGGAAAGACTGAGGCAGGAGAAGAAGGGGAGAGGATGAAATGGTTGGATGGCATCACCAACTCAGTGCACACGAGCTTGACTAAACTCCGGAAGTCGGCGATAGAGAGGGAGGCCTGGAATGCTGCAGTCCATGGGGTCGCAAAAAGTCGGACACGACTGAGTGACTGAACTGAACTGAATTCCTTTAATCTACACATGGATTTTTTTTTAAGTATGTACCTAAGGGAGAGGTGAGCAAAACAAAGATAACAAAGGAAAAAAGATAACAAAAATTAAGTTTGACAATCTTGAAAGTAAGAAAGAAGCCAATCAAATAACTTGATGTAGCAGGCAGCTATAAAATTCAATAGAAGGAGGAAGCACTTCCAGAATGGCTAAGTAAGGACCTCCAAAAACCTAATCCTCCATAAAAACAATGAGAACACTAGCAAAAAAAATTGTAAAACTCCATTTTTTCACAATTCTGGAAATCAACAATAGGATTACCTCATTATGAGAATGATTAACTCACAGAAAATGGTTGTGTCACAATAAAAACAGAGAACTTAGTGACATTTCCATTTTTCCTATTTCCAGCACTCTCTCCCCAGCATCGCAATATACTTTAAAATCAGCATTCTTGCAGTCACAGTGACTGCAAAAAACAGTATTCTAGCAGGCAACAGGGAGGGCAAATTGTGTTTGGAGTTCCGTGAAATGGCCCTATGTCAGTAACCTGTCACTACTTAACCTGGAAGTTATGTTGAAAAGCCCTATTCCCAAGGCTTGTGTTCATTGGATGTAATTCAGAGCTCACTAAATGGAAAAGACTCTAGCAGCACAGCATTTGTTGAAAACAATAGCCGCAATTGTTTGATAATGCAGATGTCTATGGCAGCCATACCAGCTGGAGCAAAAAAGCAGCTGGCTTAAAAACTTAAAAGAGAGATTTGGAGAACGAAATGTCCAGAGAAGAATCTGAAATGCTCCAACACATTGTTTATGATTGAAAAGGCCACATTCATGTGTAGCACTATACACATAGCCAAGAAATACCTGAAAAGACCCCATTCTTTCTCTTCTGGCTGATCTTGAGGCTCTGTGCATACAGGAAGTGAAGGCTAAGGCAGAGTTGGCTACTTACTGAAGGTGTGTCCCTACATGCACATAGAGCTCTTAGCAAAGACAGAGATATTTATTCAGTTCAGTTCAGTTCCGTCACTCATCATGTCCAGCTCTGCAACGCCATGGATTGCAGCACATCAGACCTCCCCGTTCATCACGAACTCCCACAGTTTACTCAAACTGATGTGCATTGAGTTGGTGATGCCATCCAACCTCATCGAAGCTCATCCAATCTCATCCTCTATAGTTGCATTCTTCTCCTGCCTTTAATCTTTCCGAGCATTAGGGTCTTTTCCAATGGGTCAGCTCTTCGCATCAGGCGGCCAAAGTATTGGAGTTTCAGCTTCAGCATCAGTCCTTCCAGTGAATATTCAGGATGGATTTCCCTTAAGGTTGACTGGTTGGATCTCTGTGAAGTACAAGGGACTCTCAAGAGTCTTCTCCAACACCACAGTTCAAAAGCATCAATTTTTCGGTGCTCAGCTTTCTTTATGGTCCAACACTCACATCCATACATGATCACTGGAAAAAGCACGGCTTTGACTACATGGGCCTTTCTTGAAAAAGTAATGTCCCTGTTCTTTAATATGCTGTCTAGGTTGATTATAGCTTTTCTCCCAAGGAGCAAGCATCTTTCAGTCTCACGGCTGCAATCACCATCTGCAGTGACTTTGGAGCACAAAAAAATAAAGTCTTTCACTATTTCCACTGTTTCCCCATCTATCTGCCATGAAGTGATGGGGCTGAATGCCATGATCTTAGTTTTCTGAATGTTTAGTTTTAAGCCAGCTTCTTCACTCTCCTCTTTCACTTTCATCAAGAGGCTTTATAGCTCCTCTTCATTTTCTGCCATTGGGGTGGTGTCATCTGCATATCTGAGGTTATTGATATTTCACCCAGCAATCTTGATTCCAGCATGTGCTTCATTCAGTGCAGCATTTCACATGATAAACACTGCATTTCATGCAAAGATGGGCTCAATAAAGTACAGAAATGGTATGGACCTAACAGAAACAGAAGATATTANTCTTTTTTGTACAGTTCTTCGGTGTATTCTTGCCACCTCTTCTGAATATCTTCTGCTTCTGTTTGGTCCATACTATTTCTGTCCTTTACTGAGCCCATCTTTGCATGAAATGTTCCCTTGGTATCTCTCATTTTCTTGAAGAGATCTCTAGTCTTTCCCATTCTGTCATTTTCCTCTATTTTTTTGCATTGATCGCTGAGAAAGGCTTTCTTTTCTCTTCTTGCTATTCTTTGGAACTCTGCATTCACATAGGTATAATTTTCCTTTTCTCTTTTGCCTTTTGCGTCTCTTCTTTTCACAGTTATTTGTAAGGCCTCCTCAGACAGCCATTTTGCTTCTTTGCATTTCTTTTTATTGGGGATGGGCTTGCTCCCTTTCTCCTATACAGTGTCACGAACCTCCGTCCATAGTTCATCAGGCAGTCTGGTTATCAGATCTAANTTCCTTTTCTCTTTTGCCTTTTGCGTCTCTTCTTTTCACAGTTATTTGTAAGGCCTCCTCAGACAGCCATTTTGCTTCTTTGCATTTCTTTTTATTGGGGATGGGCTTGCTCCCTTTCTCCTATACAGTGTCACGAACCTCCGTCCATAGTTCATCAGGCAGTCTGGTTATCAGATCTAATCCCGTGAATCTATTTGTCACTTCCACTGTATAATTGTAAGGGATTTAATTTAAGTCGTACCTGGATAGTCTAGTGGTTTTCCGTACTTTCTTCAATTTAATCTGAATTGCAATAAGGATTTCATGATCTGAGCCATGGTCAGCACCCAGTCTTATTTATGCTAACCATATAGAACTTCTCTACCTTTGGCTGCAAAGAAAATAATCAATTTGATATCAGTATTGACAATCTGGTGATGTCTATGTGTAGAATCTTCTCTTGTGTCATTGGAAGAGGGCATTGCTATGATCAGTGCCATTCTCTTGGAAAAATTCTGTTAGCCTTTGCCCTGCTTCATTTTGTACTCCAAGGCCAAATTTGCCTGTTACTCCAGGTATCTCTTGACTTCCTACTTTTGCTTTCCAGTCCCCTATGATGAAAAGGACATCTTTTTTGGGTGTTAGTCCTAGGAGGTCTTATAGGTCTTCTCAGAACAGCTCAACTTCAGCTTCTTCAGCATTACTGGTTGGGGCATAGACTTGGATTACTGATATTGAAAAGTTTGCCTTCGAAAAGAACAGAAATCATTCTGTCATTTTTGAGACTTCATCCAAGTGCTGCATTTCTGACTCTTTTGTTGATTATGAGGGCTACTACATTTCTTCTAAGGGATTCCTGCCCGCAGTAGTAGATATAATAGTCATCTGAGTTAAACTTGCCCATGCCAGTCCATTTTAGTTCACTGATTCCTAAAGTGTCGATGTTTACTCTTGCCGTCTCCTGTTTTACCACTTCTAATTTGCCTTGATACATGGACCTAACATTACAGGTACCTATGCCATATTGCTCTTTACCACACTGGACTTTACTTCCATCACCAGTCACATCCACAACTGGATCTTGCTTTGGCTCTGTTTTGTCATTCTTTCTAGATATATTTCTCCACTCTTCCCCAGTAGAATACTGGGCACCTACTGACCTGGAGAGTTCATCTTTCAGTGTCATATCTTTTGCCTATTCATACTGTTCATGGGGTTCTCAAGGCAAGAATACTGAAGCGGTTTGCCATTCCCTTATACAGTGGACCACATTTTGTCAGAACTCTCCACCATTACCTGTCCTTCTTGGGTGACCCCACACAACATGGCTCATAGTTTCATTGAGTTAGATAAGGCTGTGGTCCATGTGATCATGTTGGTTAGTTTTCTGTGACTATGATTTTCATTCTGTCTGCCCTCTAAGGGATAAGGATAAGAGGCTTATAGAAGCTTCCTAATGGGAAAGACTGACTCTGGGAGAAACTGAGTCTTGTTCTAAAGTGTGGGACCATGTTCAGCAAATCTTTAACCCAATTTTCTTTTGATGGGCGGGGCTGTGTTCCCTCCCTGTTGTTGACCTGAGACTGAAGGATGGTGGAGGTAATGAAGATAATGGGGACCTCCTTCAAAAGGTCCCAGGCACACACTGCTGCACTCAGTGCCCCGACTCTGCAGCAGGCAACCACCAACCCACATCTCTACCAGAAACTCCTGGACACTCACAGATACCTGGTTTCAGGTATTTGAGTAAAATCTTTCTAATCATTAATCAACCACTAAGGGAGTGAAGCAAAAGTTTCAGTAGCCACATGTGACAAAGAATGTATACTACAGAATTTATTCAGGAATGTCAGTAAGCAAACCAACAACAGCAACAAAGAGCAAAAACACCAAATCTTGGAGAGGGAGCAAAATCTTATTTTCAGTGTTGTCATGTGATATTATTTGAAATTCCCATTTTTCAACAAAAACTGAAAACATACACAAGTAAACAGAAAAGCATGGTCAATACACATGAAATAAAGCAGATTAAAAAAAATATGTCCCTACGAAGCCCAGATTTGAGACATCCTAGACAATGATTTTAAATTACTAAAACTATGTTCAAATAATTAAAGGAAACCATATTTAAAGAATTAAAGAATAATTTTAAAACAATGTTTCACCAAACAAAGAATATCAATATAGAGATAAAAGTTATTTTTAAAAAGAACTAGATTAAAATTCTGGTGTTTAAAAGTACAGTATTGGAAATGGAAAGTTCACTAGAGGGGTTCAACAGCAGATTTTAATTGGGAGAAGAAAGAATCAGTGACCTTCAAGATATGTTTATTAAGATTATCCAGATTTAGGAATAGAAAAAGAGTGAAAAAAAAATTAACAGAGCTTCAGAGGCCTGTGAAACTTCAGATACTGTATCAATCCATGCATTCTGGGAATTCCTGAAGGAAAGGAAAGAAACAGAAAGAATATCTGAAGAAACAATGGCCAAAGACTTCCCAAATTTGATGAAAATGTTAATTTATACATCCAAGAAGCTCAATAAACTCAAGTAGGATAACTAAAAAGAATCCACATCAAGACACATCATAATCAAAATGTCAAAAGACAGAGAAATCTGAGGACAGCCAGAAAAGAAGTCTCATCACAAGCAAAGAATTATCAATAAGATTAACAGTTGACTTCTCATCAAACACTATGAAAGCCAGAGGGCATCAGAATAACATATTCAAAGCAGTGAATTTTTTTTAAGTTAACCAAGACTTCTATGGCCCACATAATTATCCTTCAAAAATTAAGACAAGCAAAACCAGGAAGAATCTGTCACTATCAAATCTGTCTTATAAGAAATATTAAATGGAGCTCTTAGGCTGAAATGAAAAATCACTAAATATTAAATCAAATACATCTGAAGACACAAAGAGAACTGGTAAAGCTAACTACATAGTTAAACACAAAATATAGAATGAATGCATTTTTTATAATCCTTTTCTATTTAAAAACAACTGCATAAGACAATAATTATAGAAGTGGTAATGATGGGTTTACAATGTATAAAGCAAGGAATTAACCCATACTGAAGGAAAGCTTTCATATACTTTGGAAATAAAGTTGAAATTGATTAACTTGTTTTAAATTAATCAAATTGTTTAAATTAAGAATTTCACTGTAAACCCCAGGCAACAACTAAGACAATAATTCAAAAATAATCAACAATATCATCAGGAATGACAGAATAAAAGCCTATGAAAATTATCTGCTCCAGAAAAGCAACAAGAAAATTAAAATGGTACACTAGAAAACACACATATTTAATATAGACAGATAACAGAAGAATTGAGGAACAAAAAAGACCTAAGACACAAAGAAAACCAACAGCAAACAAGGTGAATATATCCATCTGATAAACAGCAATTACATTAAATGTAAATAAACACTCAAGTCAAACATTCTAGTTAAACAGTTACAAAAGGCAGAAATTAGCAGAAAAAATTTTTTAATGATTCAACTATACGCTGTTTTAAAATTTAGATTCAAAGACACAAGTAGGTAAAAGGATGAAAAAAAGATATATCATGGAAACATAACTTAAACAAGAATTACTGTGACAATGTTGATAACAGGCAAAATAGACTCTAAGACAAAAATGGTAACCAGAGAGAAGGAATATTTTACAATGATAAGTAAGTCAATTCAAAAGGAGGACATAAAGAAAGATTATAAACATGTATGTTATAAGGGGCTACAAAATACATAGGCAGAAACTGACAGAGCTGAAGGGAGAAATAAACAATTTCACAACAATAGTTGAAGATGTCAATACTCCATTTTCCATACTGGATAGAACAATTAGGAAATCAACAAGGATAGACATGTACCAAAAGAAAAATAAAAGATAATTGAGCTTTATCAAAATTACAAAGTTTTGCGCTTCAAATGACATTATCAAAAGAGTGAAAACAGACAAGGAAAAATTTTTCAAGTCATACATCTCATTAGGTTCTAGAATCCAGAATGTCAAAAAAAATTGTACAAAACAAAATTTTACAAATAAATAACCTTATTATAAAATTACAAAGGATGTGAATAGCTCCTTCTGCAAGGAATATACACAAATGGCCAAAAATCACACAAAAAGATGCTCAACATCATGAGTCATATAGAAAAGCAAATCAAAACCACAATGAAATACTATTTCATACCCACCAGAGTGGCTAAATTAAAAAAGCAATAATAAGTGTTGGTGATGATATAAAGAAATTGGAACCCTCAGACATTGCTGCTTAAAATGTAAAATGGTACATTTACTTTGGAAAACTGTTTGGCAGATCCTAAAATAATAAACATATAGAGCTACCATATGACCCAGTAATTCCACTCCAAGGTGTACACTCAAGAGAACTGAAAACATATATCCACACAATATACATCAAGGCTGTATATTGTCACCCTGCTTATTTAACTTATATGCAGAGTACATCGTGAGAAATGCTGGGCTGGATGAAGCACAAACTGGAATCAAGATTGCTAGGAGAAATATCAATAACTTCAGATATGTAGATGACACCATCCTAAAGGCAGAAAGCGAAGAGGAACTAAAGAGCTTCTTGATGAGGATGAAAGAGGTGAATCAAAAAGCTGGCTTAAAATTCAACATTCAAAACACAAAGATCATGGCATCCAGTCCCATCAATTCATGGCAAATAGACGTGGAAAATATAGAAACAGTGAGAGACTTTATTTTCTTGGGCTCCAAAATCACTGCAAATGGTGACTGCAGCCATGAAATTAAAAGACGCTTGCTCCTTGAAAGAAAAGCTATGACAAACCTAGACAGCATATTAAAAAGCAGAGATACTACTTTTCCAACAAAGTCCACCTAGTCAAAGCTGTGGTTTTTCCAGTAGTCATGTATTTATGTGAAAGTCGGACCATAAATAAGGCTGAGCCCCAAAGAACTTGCTTTTGAACTGTGATGTTGGAGAAAACTTTTGAGAATCCCTTGGACTACAAGGAGATCAAACCAGTCAATCTGAAAGGAAATCAATTCTGAATATTCATTGGAAGGACTGATGCTAAAACTGAAGCTCCAATATTTTGACCACCTGATGCAAAGAGCCAACTCATTGGAAAAGGCACTGATGCTGGGAAAGACTGAAGGTAAGAGGAGAAGGGGATGAGAGAGAATGAGATGGTTGGAATGGCAACATAGACTCAATGGATATGAATTTGAGCAAACTCCAGGAAATGGTGAAGGGCAGCAAAGCCTGGCATACTGTAGTCCGTGGGGTCACAAAGAGTCAGACATAACTGAACGACTGAACAACAACAACAACAATCCACACAAAATCTTTTACACAAACGTTCATAGCAGAATTATTCATAATAGCCAAAAATTGAGGACATCTCAAGCACCCATCAACTGATAAATGGATAAACAAAATGTGGTATATCCATACAACACAATTTTTTTTGGCTATACATAAGAAGAGCATGCTAACACATGCTACAATATGGATAAACTTTGAAAATATTATGCTATGTTAAAGATGCTAGTCTCAAAAGGCTACATATTATATAATTCCACTTTTATTAAATGTCTACAAGAGGCAAATCTAAACAGATGGAAACTGGAGAGATGGTTGCCAGGGGCTGGAGGCAGGTGAGATGAGGAGTGACTGCTAAGGATACTTGTCTTCTTCTGAGGGTAACAGGTTCTGATATTACAGGGTGGTGTTGATTTTCACAACTTTGTAAATATACTAAACCCACTATATGGTACAATTTCAAATGATGGATTTCATGGTATGTGAATTGTATCTCAAACAAAGCCATTATTTTTTTTAATCAGTGAGGAAAATGAATACCTCCAGAATGACTCTCCAAGACAGAAAATAAACCATATTTTGTCTTATAATCTTTATAGATCATTGACCTAGACTGTACTAAATGTAAAGATGATAATAATGTAAAGGTAAATAACAAATAGTACTAATCCTTAAGAAATTTAATTTTTAACAAGAAACACAATTAATAAATCTTTGAAAGAATTTTGATTCTTACACCTATTTTTACTGTCAAAATACATAAAATGCTAATTTTAACATGAACTTTATTTGAAAACGCAATTCCAGCAAACTTTAAATATTAGCCATCACACAAATTCAACAACCAAATGCTAAAGATAAATTAACTCTATCTCCAGTCACACTTCTCTCAAGCACAATAAGTTCCAAGTTGTGGTCCAGTCTCCCAGCTCTGTTGCACTGTGTGATCCTAGGTTGGGGGTGTCAAGAAATCTCCATGACCTCATTTCTTCACCATTGTCCCAGGCTCACTTCTCCTTCAGATTTTATAGAACCTAAGTTATACGCCTTTAAGCATCAGTTCAGTTCAGTCGCTCACTCGTGTCCAACTCTTTGCAACCCCATGGACTACAGGACGCCAGGCCTCCCTATTCATCACCAACTCCCAGAGCTTGCTCAAATCCATCTCCATTGAGTCAGTCATGCCATCCTAACCGGCTCATCCTGTCATTCCCTTCTCCCACCTTCAATCTTTCCCAGCATGAGGGTCTTTTCAAACGAGTCAGTTCTTCACATCAGGTGCCAAAGTTTTAGCTTCAACATCAGTCCTTCCAATGAATATTCAGGACCAACTTCCTTTAGGATGGACTGGTTAGATCTCCTTGCAGTCCAGGGGACTCTGAAGAGTCTTCACCACCACGGTTAAAAAGCATCAATTTTTTTGGTGCTCAGCTTTCTTTATAGTCCAACTCTCACATCCACACATGACTACTGGAAAAATCATAGCCTTGACCTTTGTTAGCAAAGTAATATCTCTGCTTTTTAGTATGCTGTCTAGGTTGGTCATAACTTGCATCACTTCCCTCCAAACACCATTAGTTACTGATGTTCTTTGAAGTGAAGTTGCTCAGTGGCATCCGACTCTTTGTGACACCATGGAGTGTAGCCAACCGGGCTCCTCTGTCCATGGGATTTTCCAGGCAAGAATACTGGAGTGGGTTGCCATTTCCTTCTCCAGGGGAACTTCCCGACCCGGGGATCGAATCTGGGTCTCCCACATTGTAGGCAGATGCTTTACCATCTGAGCCACAAGGGAAGCCCCATTGTAATGTTCTTTAGACATGTATTTTATTGATAAACCAGGTCATCAAAGCAAGTACAACTCCCTTCTTCAAGTCTTTTTATTGCTTTTACTTAGTAAAGATCCAAAGTGGTCCTTACTAGAACCAAAATGCCTCTACCCGTGTTTGGTGTCCTAAACTAAAAAGGTCAGATATTCACATCACCACATATGTTTTGCTGCTCTAGAAGAGGGGTTACAAAACAGATGCAGGCAGCATATGAATTTTGTTTGGACTGAGCTGTTCTAAAAACATTTTAATTACCAACATATTACACTCAAAGAGGTTCTGTATATACAAACTTAGATTTTTAGCTTTATTTGCTGAACACAAATTCCCATGTGACAACAACTGGGTAAGCTGAGTAGTGACACCTCCTTCTCCTCTGATAAAGAATGCCTCCCCAATCCACAAGGTTCCATGCACAGCACTTTAAGCCATTTCATTTGTGACCACCTGGCTGTGGGGGGTGGGAGGGGGAGGACAGAACTGAAGTCCGGAGAGTTAGAAGTTGCTTCTAATCTTAAGGACTTCCCTGGTGGCTCAGACAGTAAACAGTCTGTCTACAATGCAGGAGACCCAGGTTCAATCCCTGGGTTGGGAAGATCCCCTGGAGAAGGAAATGGCAATCCACTCCAGTACTATTGCCTGGAAAATCCCATGGACAGAGGAGCCTGGTAGGCTACAGTCCATGGAGTCGCAAAGAGTCAGACAGGACTGAGCGACTTCTCTCTCCTTCTACTCATAAAGGGAAGAGCTCTCCCCTTACCTTTGGTTTCAGGTTTCAGGGCCACGTCTCTCTACCTTTGCCAAGCTCTCCGAGCTTCTCACTCCAAAAGGCTTCAAGTTCTATAATCATCATCACATCTAACATCTAAGAACCACTCTCATACTTAAAATACCCTGGGGCAATCCTGCAGAGGCATTTTCTGGCCTGGCAAGAAACAGTGTAATTCCAAGCCACATGACAGAAAACACTGAGGATCTCATCCACAGGCCAATGACATCGTCGTTCCCAGACTCACATCTCCTTGAAGATAAATGCTCCTCTTAAATTTCTGAAGTCTGTGTTAAAAATAAAATGCTTCTCAAACTTTACTGTGATTAGAACATATCTGAGGATCTTGTTAAAATGCAGATTCTGACTCAGTAGGCCTGGCTTCTGGGTGATGCTGATGTCACTGCACCCGTGTAGCCTGCAGACTACACTCTGAATAGCAAGGCTCACAAAGGTAGAGGCGTTTTCTGAGACGGGAATTATCTCAGTGAACCGACCTCCAAGATTTGACTTTCTGCCATTTTAGAACTACAAAAATGTTCACCTTTTAGTGTCTGTTCCAAATTAATACCTGATTTATATAAATGACAGGTTCCCATAATGGTTCATGAAAAAAAACACATGGTCTCTTCAGCCATTAGCCATTGATCATTGTATACGTACTCATTTCATGATCAATACTGGGCACTATACAGAGGTATCAGCCAAGTTCTCATATCTTCAAAGTACTTAAATCTAGTTGGCAAAAACACTAACAGTAAACAAAATAAGAAGTGCATCACTTAAAACAGCAGATGATTAAGATCTTAATTGCTGTAAGATAGGGATTCCCAAGAGTGGGGCATATCAGCATCTAGGGGATAGAGAGTAAACTAAACACACTGTCCTCAATCCCCTCCCAGAGTAGGTTACTCACTCTACTCCCAGTCTTACTCCCAGTCACAACAAAGGAAGCTACATTTGCTTCCAGAAATGCCATATTCTTCACAAGGCTAAGATGGGGGGTGGGGAGGAAGAAATGACACAAAACGCCGAGTTTTAAACGACACACAGAAAAGCAGGTAGAATTGGTGGGTGTTCCAGATGGGAATACTTCCTGTGGCAAAAGTACTGAGGTGGAGATGAGCTAGGGCATCTATGGAATGGAAAGAAGACCTGCCTAACTGAAGCAGACAAGAGTGCCCCACCCGCCACCATCCCATTCTCGGTGCAGCAAGTATGAAAATGGTCTGTAAGAGCTTGATGACCACCTATTAACAACAGTAAAGAGATACTACTTTGGAAGAAGGTTGAACTCATTTGCCTTTCAGGTCCTTTCCAATTTTTCCTCAACTAGAGGACAAAATTCCAATTTTCCTCTAACACATAATTCTAACCTGCATCATGGCCCTTGCCTGATGTTGAACAAGAGAAAGGAGTGAAGAGAATGTGGATGTGTAGAAGCGGATGGTGTATAAATGTAAAAAAAAAAAAAAGAGAGATCCTAAGTCATGGAATCGGGTTAAATTCCACAGCTGTTCTACATCCCTGGTTCTTTGAGACATCTCGTAGGTCTTATTTTCAACTCAGCCATCAATCAGTCAATCAGCCCTGTCCAAATTAGCCTCATTCCTCTCACACAGACAAGTGATGAATTACACTCCAGGTGTTGCCTGCCCACCCCATGGAAAAGAAGTCTCACTTACACTTCCTTCTCTAGCCAGCTCCTCCACTACAAAGCACTGAAGACACTTCCAACTGTGTTTTTGGTTTTTTTTGTTTTCATTTTCTACTTACAAAATATTTCAAAAATACATTCAGAAGACCGTAAGTTCAGAAGTTAACATAAAAGTAGCCCAAATACCACCACCCTAAGGTAAAAATTGAAAAGCAGAGATATTACTTTGCCAACAAAGGTCCGTCTAGTCAAGGCTATGGTTTTTCCAGTGGTNCTTATAAAGAAGATACATACATTTCTTCTTATTCAAGCATGCTGACCAAGCTTTTGAGAATTTCAATGGAGTGGGTGTGGAAAAAGTGACAGCCATGATTATTTGTAACACCTACTGGCCAGCACTGCGAGTAAACTCTTTCAAACAGGCAATTCTTTAGCAAAGAAGCACACTCATTATTGTAAAATTGCATGCCACAAGCTCCATATATCTAGTGTGCGAACTCAAAGCCCCGTCAGGTCACCTGCACAATCTCCAGTCCTGTGAGAATGTTCATGTGGTGAGAGGGCACACCACATTCTTCTCTGCAAGCCCTTTGTCTGAAAAGCTGAGACCCAAACCCAAGACTCTTGTCAAAAGAGAGGGCAGAAAACAAAGGCTCTTCTATTATCCTCATGTTCCAGAGGGCTTGGAAACTAGGAGAATGTGGAGTCAAAGTCTTCACAACAACACATGTGTTTTGGTCTCTGAGTGAATTCCAAAAACTTGACCAAANTCTGCAAGCCCTTTGTCTGAAAAGCTGAGACCCAAACCCAAGACTCTTGTCAAAAGAGAGGGCAGAAAACAAAGGCTCTTCTATTATCCTCATGGCCCAGAGGGCTTGGAAACTAGGAGAATGTGGAGTCAAAGTCTTCACAACAACACATGTGTTTTGGTCTCTGAGTGAATTCCAAAAACTTGACCAAACACCAGATCTTGAAATTTGCATATTTGCTAAGTCGTTTCGGTCATGTCCAACTCTTTGTGATCTTACAGACTATAGCCCACCAAGCTCCTCTTTCCATGGGATTCTCCAGGAAAGAACAGTGGAATAGGTTGCTATGCCCCCTCCAGGGGATCTTCCCAACCCAGGGATGAAAGCCAAGTCTCTTAAGTCTCCTGCATTGGAAGGCAGGTTCTTTACCACTAACACCACCTGTGATGCCCTTGAAACTTGCATTCCAACCTGCAAAAGCCATGCGGCCATTAGGTCTGCAAATAGATTTTGTTGAAGCTGCTGTCCTGAATCATAGGAGTTGTCCCAACTCGTGTCAGCCTTAGGTAAACAGGTGTTAATTCTCACTGTGCTCGAAGACAATAATAACATGGGCTTAGAGCCAAAGTCAGAGAAGGCGATGGCACCCCACTCCAGTTCTCTTGCCTGGAAAATCCCATGGACGGAGGAGCCTGGAAGGCTGCAGTCCGTGGGGTTGCTAGAGTCAGACACGACTGAGTGACTTCAATTTCACTTTTCACTTTCATGCATTGGAAAAGGAAATGGCAACCCACTCCAGTGTTATTGCCTGGAGAACCCCAGGGATGGGGGAGCCTGGTGGGCTGCCATCTATGGGGTCACACAGAGTCGGACACTACTGAAGCGACTTAGCAGCAGCAGCAGCAGCAGTAGAGTCAAAGTGGAGACTTAATACCTCAAGCATAAAACTTTTATTTCCTGTATGTGTAAACAGATGACAAGCAACCAAATATCTCATTCCTTCATCTTTCATCATTTTTATTATTTCTTTTTTTCTTTAAGCATTTTTTTGGTTTAATTTTTTTTCACTTGATCTTTGCATTTAACAAATTAAAGACTGAAATAAAGCCAGACTCAAAATCTGAAGTCAGAAAAGGGTGGTAAAGAAAATAGTGAAGATTCCTGAAAATCCATGGTGACCATACAATTTATCATCCAAACCAGGGCAGTTTTGAATATGAAAGAGGATGCATTTGATGATTCAGATAGGGCAATAGGAATAAACCAACTGAGAAGGTGTGGTCACACTTCTAATCTCTCATTCATTTTCCCACACAAAGGCCATCCTGTGTGTAAGGAAGCAACTCTGCCTCTGCTATGTCAACCAAATACATTTCAAATGCAGTCCTCTCTCTTTCAGGCCTGGCCTGCCTTTCCACAATGGAGCTGGAAAGGTTTTCACTCCACCCTGCATTCCCTATTTGTGTAAAACTGGTTCCATTTTTACTCAGGAAAGGAGGCAGTAACATACAAGAATGTGGATGCAGGCCAGGTGGCCAGCAAACCCCAGGCCTGGTGCCTTGGGTTTCTCATAAAGGAACACTTCACAAGAGAGGAAGCAACCTACTGAGAAGGTACACAGATATCAACCGCACATTTAACAATCCAAATTTGAATGTTAGACCCTTTTTTGATGCCAAGGCACATGCTGAAACTGGACAGAGCCCAAAAGCCACCTCTCCAGCAACACACATTCATCCAGAAGAAATAGCTAGGGTATCTGTTCTCAGCTACAGGTAACAACCTTAGTTCCTATGCCTTTTGCTGAAATCAGTGGTGCAGAAGGATTTGGAAAAAAGTAAGGAAATATACTTTTCCCCAAGATCAGTTTCCAGGCTAAACAGAGCCAATGCTTACTTTTACCCCATTCTTCCTGTTTCAAAGGGTCAAATATTGCTCATGTTCTTCATAAAATTTAGTCCTGTAGCTACTGACTATGAATTTATTGGAATATTTTCCCTCACATGCATACAAAGGGCAGACCAATTTTGCAATCTAGCTGGAATCTACAGCCCGTAAAGAATCTATAATGATGGTAGGAGCAGAGATGCTCCAGATGGCTTATCACAAATGTTCAGAATGACTTTAACTTCTTCACAGACTCCACAGTCACTTAGAATGATTCACTGCCCAAGGTTGTTCAATGCTGTGATAGAGCGCAATGCTAAAGCAAAAATCTTAGGCTTTTGCTAAGTGTAGGGGACTACTGATGACCCAACAGTCTTAGGCTGTTAAGTCTTATAAAAGTAAAGTACTACCCACAGCTGAGAATCTGGGGACAAACGCTGGCAATCAGGAAACCACCTGTCACGGAGGTAGTAGAAGAAATTCCTTTTGAATTCATCCAGGTTGGACTAAAGTCCTTCTGGGTAGGGGACACTATAAGTCCAAGGGGCCATTTGTACTCAAGAACTACTGTTTTTCCCAGCAGTACGATAATCTTAAATTCAAAGACATTTTTGTTAATATAACTGTTTAAACCGCTTCACATAACAAAAATTGAGGCCAAAATGTGCTAAAGGAATAATCAAAACAAACAACTCAATAATGACTTTTTAAATGTTCAAAAAAAGAAACTCACTAGTCAAGCTGCTGGATGATATGGTTATAATGTCTTCTTTGGGAGATGAAAACTATGTCTTCCCCACTGTACCCCATCTCCCAACAGGGAAGTGGATAATTTTTGAAGAATACAATGACTCTTTATGCTGGGCTTCTCTTGTCTGCTGGGAATGCCATCTGTCTCCCACACTGTATAAACAATCCCTGCAGGAATCTTCTGAGGCCCAAACAGATTAGCAAACTCCAGATTTTCACACCATCAATAGCATCCCCATCCAGATTAGGGTTCTTGCTTTAATAACTCCAAGGATAAGCCTAACAACTGATCCTTTCTTGTTTATAGGTAATGTGAGTGTCATTTTAAAGATAACCTCTCAGAACATACAGCCATCTGTTGGCGGGGGAGGGGAGGGGTGCAGTGGAGCTCTCTCTAGGCAACAGAAGAAATGAGCCCTTGAGGGAATAGGAGAAGTAATAAAATGAAAATCATACTTCTGAGACAATACGAAAACATGAAATTTCACCGGGTTCACTCTACTAATTATGTTTAAATCTTTTTCCTCCAAATTACAAACTATAGAAAACTATTTTTAAAAAAAGACAAGTTTCACACTTTGACAAAGGTATACGTGCAATGAGAATTCAGTTTGCTTGACTCCAAGACAGTGAAAGCAGAAATCGTACTGGGAGGGCTAAAGGCCCCCAGAGAAGTTTTCCTAAGGTCCACTTCTACCCTCTACCTACAACGGTTGACGATGCCTGCCTTCTCCAAGTTCAACAGCGCTTGATCCCCTGTAACTGTGAGCTCTGTGCTGTCTCCAAAGACTTCCAACTCTAAAAGAAACAAATGTGCCTGTAAAGATGTTCCTAAATTAATAATGATAATCAAGGGAAAATATCTGAGCTCTGCTAACAGAGAAAAACACAAGGCATGGAAGAGCCAGACCTCTGCAGTTGCACGTCCTCCAAAACGTCTACGTCTAAATCTGCAGCCCCAGTTTCCTCCAGGCCCCAAGCTGCGGCAGAAGATGTTCACAACACATTCCAAACCAAAAGGAAATGAAGCCTCTGCTCCTTCAAGAGATGCTCAGATGGACCCAAAAGTCTCAGCTCCCCGGAGGATCAAACCTGAAACACGTCCCGGTACCTCTCACCCGCGTCTCGGGGCAGCGGAAGCCGAAATGTCAAATGAATGACCGCGCCGGGGCGCAAGGGAGGAAAACAAAGCCACCTCCCGTCGCCCAGCTTGCGGAGCAAGGGCCGGGCGAGGGCCGCGCACTCACCTGGAGCTCGGCGCCTAACGCCGCCGGCTGCGGGTGGGGATGGGGCCGCCGGGCGGCTAGGCGCCCCGACAGATGCCCGGACCCGCGGCCCCAGCGCCCTCCGGCCGGTCCGCGCGCGCCGCGGAGAAAGCAGGCGGCCGCGGGCGCCGCCGCGCGTCGCATGCAGCTCCCGGCTGCGGCGGCCGCTGCCACGGGACCGAGGGACCCTGCGCGGCCGTCTCCGACCCGGCAACCCAAGGCAGCGACGAGGGACGCAACGCGGAGCGGAGCGCGCCCGGCGCACCCCTCAGCGGCTCTTCCCGCCGCCCTCCTCAACGGGCTGGGTCTCGGCTTGCCTTTGTGTTGGCATCCTCCTTCGCTCCCAACGACGCCCCGAGCTCCCCGGGCGGCTCCGCGCCACCGCCCACCCCCGGGTTACGCCGCGCCCCTCGCGCGGCCCGCCGATTCTGTCGAGTCAGCGGCGGCGGGGACGCGCGAAGCCATGTCTTCCGCCCGCGCTCGGGAGGGCACCCGGGGGTCCGGGCATCTCGGGGAGGTTCACCGCCGAGCTCCGCGGCCCGGGCGCGGCGCGTCCCCGAGCGGCCCAGCAGCGCCCGGCTCCCGGCCGCTCGCTCTCCAGGCGTCGCCCGCGAGCCGCGCGCCGGCCCGCCCGCGTGGCCCCCTCTCGCCGCTCCTGGCGGGCTCGCCCAGCCTCCCTCGCGCCGCCACCTTCCTTTGGCCCAGCGTGCCGGGTGCCTTTCCCTGCCCCAGCGCCTGGGCCCTCGGGGGCGAAGGGTGCGGGCCGCTCACCTCTGGCGGCGCCGGCGCCCCTCCCGCTGGGCGCCTGGGCGACATGTGCCCGCACCTCCCTGCAGGGCGCCGGGCTGGGGGCTTCCTGCACGTCGTGGACCAGAGGGAGGGCAGCGGGAGGGGTAAGGGGAGAGGACGAGAGAGACTCCAGACCTTGTCCAGCTGGACGTTCCCGGGGAAGGTGCGGGAGAGCGGGGCGGGTGCAGCCAGGAGAAGGACGAATCCCGAGGCTGCGGCGGAGCTTGAGCTGCTCTCCTTGTGCGACGCCGGAGGACATGAGGGTTCCGAGAGGCGCAGCAGAGGAAGAAGGAGACCCTCTGATATCAGGCAGGCTAGACTCTTCCGAAATGCCCCCGGAAGGCTGAATAGAGGAACGTCATGCCTCGATTTCCCCAACCGCAAGGGCAAGACGGTAATATTCATGTCACCTACACGGGGTGTGGTCACGATTTAAAATGGACTGATGAAAGCGCTCCCAGCTACTTTGTCTAAAGAGGGCACTCAAATTTAAAAATTACCGTATTAATACTTTAAGCTTGCTGTTTACTTTTTTTGCAGCGTCTTCAGTGACTCAGTCCCACTTAGAGGAAAGAGGAAAAATTCGGAAATGTTAAGACTGTTATCCGCCATGCATGATGTCTATCCAGATAAGGGAAAGATTTGCACGCTTTTACAGTTAAACTGCAACCCAAAACATTGTTTCCCCAAATAACAGATATCTTCATTGGGGGATTTTTGAATGTGCACTCTCAGTATTATCCATTTCTTCCCCTTCTCTGATAACAGCTATTCATTTCCCTCCACCCAACCCCCCGGGCCCAGGAGTCTTGGTAGTGGTTCCAGAATACTGACACCTTCCACCCTCACTCCCCAGAACTGGCCAGTCATCATATTCCAGACCACAGTGGTTGGTACTGCAATGGCCATATTGGTCCAGGAACTCAATCTGGAACTTTTGCTGAATCAGTTCAGAAAAAGAAGTCCTTCCAACTAGGATAACTAATTTAGAAGGATATAAGCCACCAAATGTAGATGTAAGTACCACCAATGCATGTGGACGAAGTCAACTTTAAGGAAGAAAACCTGAGGGGGCGGCGATATCTTTGAAGAGTTAGGAGGCAAATATGTCTAAGTGAACTCTACCCCTGAAAGCAATAAATCCACCTCCCCCCCCCCCTTTTCCTCAAGACAGTTTCGGTTGTGTTCTGTCAGGGGTCACAAAAAGCCCTGACTCATTGTTCCTCTGAATCTACCCATCACACACACCGTTGCTGGGCTGCTCCAAAGAACTGATAACCCCACACATACACCACAAAAGAAAAAAGTTCCTATTCTTGTACCTACTGGAAGAGCAGGGATCCCAAAGGATCCCACATGATGTTCTCTTTGTATAACTTGCTCTGTACTCAGCAATCACGTATCTGCAACCTTTAACCCCCTGTATTAATTAACCACCATCTTACAATCTAACTTTAAACAAAAAAGCGTAAAAAGAGCTAAAATGGATCATTCTTGCTGCCCTTAGGTTTAAAAAAATAAGAAAAGCCAAAACGTTTTTCTCTGACCTTAAAAGCAGTCCCATCTATCTTTAAAACTCTCTATATATCAGGCATTAAACCTGAGGCTGAGGCTTCAAATAAAATTAATAGCAAAGTCATCCTAAAATCTCAGATTTGCAAAAGTGTGTAAAGGTTAGCTTCTTTCATACTGCACTCCCTATCCTTGTCACCAGCCCCAAACTGGAGTGTCCCCTTCAGAGGATTTCTGACTGGTTCTCATTTAGCCTCTTCTTGAGCTCATTTTTTCACAAGTTGGTCGATTCTGTGTTGAAACTTGCCTAACATTAGATAGTGATTCCTTATATCGAGTTGAAATACTTCTTTCACCTCAACAAAACTACAAGGACTAAAGACAGACTCCGAAACCACTTGAATTGTCTATTCCAAGATTTTTACATGACCCCTAGCTGCCACAGCTGCTTATCATAAGGCAAGGCGTGCTGACTCTTCACCATCCTCCGTTACCTCCTTTCAAGTGAATGTACTCAGGTTTGAGCACTCCTCCTGAAGCATAGCGTTCAAATCTAAACCCAAAGCCAGATCCCAGGAAACAAACTTGGAGCCTCTTCCAGCACAAGAGGGGTCCTAGAAGTATGTTCACTTGCTATTGTGTTTCTGTCAGTTTCAAATATAAAATATTTTTATCTCAAAAGATTGCTGTCTTTTTATTCTAACTTCCCTTCCATCATAATTTTCCTTGCGTTCAACAGCACTGAAGTGATTACAAGCATTTTGGGGATCTAAGGGGAAAAGTGAAAGTCGTTCAGTCGTGTCCAACTCTTTGTGAGCCCCACGGATTGGTCCATCGAATTCTCCAGGCCAGAATACTGGAGTAGGTAGGCTTTCCCTTCTCCAGGGGATCTTCCCAACCCAGGGATCAAACCCAGGTCTCTTGCATTGCAGAGGGATTCTTTACCAGCTGAGCCACAGAGAAGTCCAAGAATACTAGAGTGGGTAGCCTATCCCTTCTCCAGGAGATCTTCCCCAAACAGGAATCAAACCGGTGTTTCCTGCATTGCAGGTGGATTCTTTACCCACGAGCTATCAGGAGAGCCCCCTGGCTAAGGGGAAGTTTATGTGGAACAAGTTTATGTGATTCATAGGTATTGCAACCCATCATATCAGTAGCATCTCTTCCGGCTGTTCAAAGGCCTACCATCACCTGGGTCACTTGATATTGTGACGCAAAGGTGGATGGACAGAGACCAATCAGCAAATGAATGCTTTGGGACCCAGCACAGAAGTGTGCAGTTGATAGAGTTGATGATGTTTGAAATGTATGGATCCAGAACTAGAATTGGAAAATCCCACATCTTATTCTGTATATGTTAAACAAATTTGATAGAGATTTTCCCAAAGTTGTTCACTGTCTTAAAAATGAATGTGGCTTTCCCAATAATGAGTTGTTGACTGGGAAGAAGCTCTTCTAAACTACCAATAATAAAAAATAAATTTCAATCAACTCTGCTAGTGAAAAGACTGAACTATCTTAAGTCTGTAGAACAAAATGTGACAAAATCATTTTCATATGAAGAAAAAAGAGTATACAGTCAAGATATATGGGATAAAGTATTGTAAAGATATGCTAAGCAATTAATTTAAAACATCATGATATTTTTCTCAATTTGGTGATGTCTGTTGCTTGTAACTTTTTAAATTTGTAATTTGTTGTGATTTTTATTCTGAATAAATTTTTTTGAAACTTCTTTCATACTGGTGGGGTTTTTTTTTTTTTTTTCTTAAAAAAGCCTTTGGAATGTGTAATCTTCAGACTTCACACAAAATGTGGATCTATCCCCTGATGAACCTGGTACTCTGAATGTGGTCTAATCAACGTAGCATTCAGGAGTGGGAGCTT
Source organism: Neotragus moschatus (assembly GCA_006410615.1). Taxonomy (NCBI): domain Eukaryota; kingdom Metazoa; phylum Chordata; class Mammalia; order Artiodactyla; family Bovidae; genus Neotragus; species Neotragus moschatus. The sequence continues at coordinate 1,300,851 of SJYA01000305.1, read as the reverse complement.
CCAATAGAAGAAATAAATTAAGCACAAAAATAGCTGAGACAGCCATTACTGTCCTAGTTTATCTATCAACCATTATAGATGAATGAAGGACTAGTTACAACTAGGGAATTTAGGGCATGACTGAAAAATGTCCATTTGAATGAAAAAAAGCTTTCTTAAATGTATTACAATTATTCTGTCTTTAAAAAAAAAAGTTTGTCTTTTTAAACAAAGTATTAATATACCAAACCAAATTGACTCATTATAGTGGCTATGATTTATTTACTATGCTATGATTCAGTGATACCCTTGGGACCTATGTAGGTGTAGATGTTTTTGCCTCTGTACTGAATAGCCTTAGCTACTATAGTTTTTATTGTTGTTGTAGTTTAAAGGTAACTTTTTCCTTTGAACCCCATTTTTTTCTGCTTACCACCTTTTCTTTTCTTGATAATCTTTCTTATCTCATTTTAAGTTCCTGTTTATGGTCTGATATGGAATTGATAACTATATAAACATTCTTTTTTATTTTAAATTGATTTTTTTAATTGAAGGATAATTGCTTCACAGATTGTGTTGGTTTCTGCCATACATCAACATGAACCAGCCATAGGTTTACCCCTGTACTCTCCCAACTTGAACATCCCTCTCACCTCCCTCCCCATCCCACCCCTCTAGGTTGTTAACCAAGCCCCAATTTGAGTTCCCTGAGTCATGCAGCAAATTCCCACTGGCCATCTATTTTACATATGGTAATGTAAGTTCCATGCTACCCTCTCATTCCTCCCCTATTCACCATGTCCATAAGTCTGTTTATGTCTGTGTCTCCATTGCCGCCCTGCAAATAATTTCATCAGTAGCAAATTTCTAGATTCCATATACGATATTTATTTTTCTCTTTCTGACTTACTTCACACTGTATAATAGGCTCTGGGTTCATCCACCTCATTAGAGCTGAGTCAAATGTGTTCCTTCTTATGGCTGAGTAATAGAACTTTGTCTAAAATGGCTTGTGGGAGGGAAGAGGTTCCGCGAATAGTATAGTTGCATACATTTCATTGTATGTATTTTGGTTGCTTGGAATCCTTTATTATTTTCTTCCAATTTCTCACTCACTAGTAATGGTAAGAAGCCCTGGATGCTCCTTTTCACATATTCTGTAAGTAAATATGTATAACTATTTACTATGAGCCAGGCATTTTTCAAAGTGTTCAGGATACAGAAGTGAAGGGAACAGACAAAATCCCTGCTCTTATGAAGCTCGTATTATGGTGGAATAGGGAAGGAGAGGCCAAATAATAAGATGTGGCAGAAAGTCTTAGTGTTTGCAATATCTGTATGTTCCTACAAGATTTCCAGTCTTTGCATTTAGGAGAGCTATGTGACTACTTCTGGCAAATAGAATTTAAACAATAATACTGGGAATCACTTCTAACAATGGAGTTAAAAGTCCAATGTGACTTCTCTCCTTCTCTTCACCTTCACTGGACGATACCGTCTTCACTAGAGGCCCTGTGTTGTTATGGTGTCATCCCAAGATGGAAGAAGCCTGTATCCTTGAATCATCACTTGGAGGAAAGTTAGTTAACTGGTAGAAGACAATGATGAGAGCAAGAAATATAGCATTAAGCTACTTATATATTATAGCATCCAGTATTAATGATCCTGACTACAGTGGAAATGAATACCTTGAAATAGGGTATTACTATAATTGAAACCTAAAATATGTGGCATTTACCTTAGTGTTCAGCAGCAAATGCAGGAGACCTGGGTTTGATCCCTGAGTTGGGAAGATCCCTTAGAGAGGGAAATGGCTACACATTCCAGTATTCTTACCTGGAGAATTCTATGGACAGAGGAACCTGGCAGGCTACAGTCCATGGAGAGGGGCAGGGGTCACAAAGAGTCAGACATGACTGAGCGATTTCAATTTCAATAGCAAGTAGCAAAGAACTAATATTGGAAACTAGAAAGATGGTGATGAAAATATTCTGTGGCAAAACAATCAGTAAAATGTTATTCTCATCACATAACGTATCTTGTGCCATTGAGACACAGCAGTAAGATTAGTGATTGGAAAGAATCAATTAGTAAGTGATAGAAACTACTGGTTGCATGTGGCAAAGTATCACAAAAAAGATATGAGTTTAGGAAAGAAGTCACCAATTTTCAAAAATAAATGAGAGACTACAGAAAGCCTAGAAATTTCAGTCTTTGCAGAGGTGGAAAAGCTGACTACTTTTACATTCCAAATGTAAATGGTAGAATTTTAAAAAGCTTGGATAGACACCCCAGTAAAATTCAGCCAGAGAAAAGATAAAATTTGAAGGTGTGGTTTCAAATAGTGTTATGGTTTTCATTAAGTTGAAATAGTTTTAAATCTTATATTTAGAAAAACAATGGGTATAGATACTGGCACGCAGAAATGACTGGAAACATAAAAATCAGAAACCTATTTATTTTAGAAGAAATTATATTACCAGAGAAACTATCATGCCAGTGTGTGTGTGCTGTGCTAAGTTACTTCAGTTGTGTCAAACTCTTTTTGACCCTACGGACTATCGCCCTCCAGGCGCTTCTGTCCATGGGATTCTCTAGGCAAGAATACTACAGTGGGTTGCCATGCCCTCCTCCAGGGAATCTTCCCAACCCAGGGATCAAACCCACTCACTTACTTATGTTTTCTGCATTGGTAGGTTGGCTCTTTACCACTGTTGCCACCTGGGAAGCCCAGACTAAAAGGTTATCAGTTTAAGATTTAGAACAATTATCCATATAAGAAAGCAGGTTTGGAATTCTATACACCCCCTACCAAGGAGATCCCTCATTTTGTATAGGGCCAGGAAGAATTGATGCTTTTGAACTGTGGTGTTGGAGAAGACTCTTGAGAGTCCCTTGGACTGCAAGGAGATCCAACCAGTCCATCCTAAAGAAAAGCAGTCCTGAATATTCACTGGAAGGACTGATGCTGAAGCTGAAACTCCAATACTTATGGCCACCTGATGCAAAGAACTGACTCATTTGAAAAGACCCTGATGCTGGGAATGATTGAAGGTGGGAGGAGAAGGGAATGACAGAGGCTGAAATGGTTGAATGGCATCACTGACTCTATGGACATGAGTTTGAGCAAGCTTTGGGAGTTGGGGATGCACAGGGAGGCCTGGCATGCTGAAGTCCATGGGGTCGCAAAGAGTTGGACATGCAAGGAGATCCAACCAGTCCATTCTGAAGGAGATCAGCCCTGGGATTTCTTTGGAAGGACCGATGCTAAAGCTGAAACTCCAGTACTTTGGCCACCTCATGTGAAGAGTTGACTCATTGGAAAAGACTGATGATGGAAGGGGTTGGGGCAGGAGAAGGGGACGACAGAGGATGAGATGGCTGGATGGCATCACTGACTCGATGGGTGTGAGTCTGAGTGAACTCCGGGAGTTGGTGATGGACAGAGAGGCCTGGTGTGCTGCGATTCATGGGGTCGCAAAGAGTCGGACATGGCTGAGTGACTGAACTGAACTGAACTGAGGAAGAGTAATGGGAAAGAAAGAATCTCACAGAGGAGACAAAGGAATGGCTGGAAGTAGAGGGAACAATATACAATTGTTGTACGTTGTATATGTTCAGAATCAGAATTTAATTATGAAACTTCTCAGACTGCTAGGGCAGGTGGGGATATAACTCAGTGCCTATCCATAGGATTTTTGAATTTACTCTGGATAAGAGACAGCTGTATGTCTTCCATTCTTTTCTTTTCCAAATATATCTATTATTGAGTGTTTTTTATCTATCAGATTTCAGAGAAGGCAGATCTCTTGTCCTTTAGACCATGGGTTTCCAGCTACCCTAAGTTTCTAGTGATGGAGAGAACCCACATCACCTAGAATTTTAGGGAAAAAAATGACTATATTTTCTTAACTAGTGAGAAAATGAATGTTTTTTAAAATACAGGAATGTATTAGTTTTTTTATTGTTGCATAAAAAATTACCACAAATTTAATGGCTTAACACAATTTTTTAATTTCACAGTTTCTGTGGGTTGAGACTCTGGACACAGCTTAGTAGGAATTTCTGCTCATATCTCACGAGGTGCCTGCTGGGTTATATTCTCATCCGAAAGTTTGCAGAAAAAATCTACTTATTCAGTGTGTTATCATAATTCATTTCCTTATGGCTCTAAAACTAATGGCATCTTGTTTCTTCAAAGCTAGCAGGAAAATCTATCTTTCCAATCTTCTAAGAGAGAGTCTTATATAATACACCTTAATCGATGGAGTAACATTCTATCATTTTTGCCATATTCTGTTGGTTAAAAGCAAGTCACAGATCTTTCAATGAAAGGTATTTTATAGGGAAACTTAGCTCATTGTCTGCCACAGGGAAAAGGGAAACAGATATTTGGTGATGAGAAGGAAAATATATTGGTTTTTACCAATCACTATTTGTTCCTATATTTTCCAGGCCATGTTATGGTTAAGTGGAACATGTGACTAGTTCTATCCAATGAAATGTGAGCAGAACTATTGGTTTTCGTTTATACACTGACATGATTAATTGTACAATGTGCCTTCCTCATCTCCTCTTCCCTTTTCCCTAGAGCACGAAGGCCACATGTTGAAAGATGACAGCATTACAACAAAGAAGAAGTCTGGCTCTCAGAGCAATGTTTGACACAAGCCACCCAGGAGAAGAGCACTTATACCCAGACCAAGACAGAGGTAAAAAATAAACACTTGTCATGCTACAAATAACTCACTTGGGAGTTATTTGTACAGAAGGTTTGACGGGTGTGGAATATTATGTAGTGGAAGAAGATAGTCTCCCAGAGAAAATGAATCAAATGAAGACCTGAAAGAAGCAAAGGATCAGTCACCCAGGCATTTGGGGGACAAACAATCCAGGAAGAAGGAATAGTAAGTAAGGTCATGCTGAGATGAGAGATGGATAAACAGTATCTCATAATATCAGAGGTTAAATCTATAATCACCTTGTTCTTAAGATATTTTACAGTAGTGTTTCTCCATCACAAATTTATTTTAATTTATTATTTTTATGAGCATTCATTAACTCAAAAACAGCTAAGTGTTTTAGGGACTAACATAAAATATGAATGTAAAATGTGAGCAAATTTGTGATTTTATTGCAAAGATATTACTATCATTAATACTTCTATATTTCTTTTTTTTTGCCCTTGATTTCATTGTTTCTGCCTGGTAACAAAACTCTTGTATCGCATTTAAGAAAGAAAGCCTACCTGGTAAATTAGTTTGATAAATTTAAAAGAGTCTCTTTAGATTAGTTCTGCCTTTTTAATTTAACAGGCTGTTTCCCACCCCCACCCCCAAGACAGTGCCGGGGAAGAGAGGTGGCATTGAGGGATTATGCGGTGATGTGACGGCAGCTGGAGAGCTGGATCCAGATGCCCATGTGGCATCTTCTGGGTCTAGGACGGCCTCTCACAGCAAGTAGCCAACCTGACTGCTTGGGCTGTGGAAAGTCAGCTGGTCCCACCTCTGGGGATTGAGCTGATGGAGCTGCGAAGCCTGTGGCTACTGGGACTCCCCATCTGATCTCTCTGCTTCCTCTGGGCCCAGCATTGCTCTCTGGCTGACTGCGCCTCCTCCCAGCTGCTGCTGCTGCTACAGACACCTCTACATGTCTGATACATGTGCTGCCTACTCCCCGGCCTAGGCCATGCCTTCCTTGAGCTCTGCCATGGAATCGTCTCATCTTTCATCACCCCTGGCCCAAGACAGTCACTTCATTCCCAGAGCAGCTGTTGTCTATATTCATCTCATCAATAGGTGGCTAGTTCTGAGGTCTATCCACAACAGGGAAACTGAGGTAGGTTCATTAAACTCGAGGTTTCACGCTAACCACACTGTACCTCTGAAGTTACTTTGATGCAGCTGCCCTCACGTTGTTGTCAGGGCAACTTGTGAGCTTACTAGAACTTACTAAACCTTAGACAAAAATAGAAGATTCTGGAAGATAGTAGAATAGGAAGGACCAGGAATCTGTCTCCCCACCATAGACAATGATTGTACTATCAGAATTTGTATGATGTATTAATAGCTATTTTAGCACACTGGAGTCTCCTGAAGACTTAAGTTCCAGGGGAAGATTTGGATGGTTAATTTTGGCTGATTTAAGCTCTTAACACAATAGCACCTACCTAACTCCCACACCTAGCCATGTGCCTGGCAGCTATAAATGTGTTCTTGGAGCAGCTTGCATACAGCTTACAGGAGACTGTGTGGTCAAAAAGAACACTGTCCTCCAAATATCAGGTATCCGTGTAGCTGACTGCTACTTCTGGTCACAGAGGGGCAGACAACGAGGTTGGTAGCCACTGTTGCTGCACTGTTACTGCTGCTGCGGCTTGGTCGCTTCAGTCCTGTCCAACTCTGTGCGACCCTGTGGACTATAGCCCTCCAGGCTCCTCTGTCCACAGGGATTCTCCAGGCAAGAGTATGGCAGTGGGTTGCCATGCTCTCCTCCAGGGATCTTCCCGACCCAGAGATCGAACCTGAGTCTCCTGCCTTGCAGGCAGATTCTTTACCAGGGAAGCCCTGTTGCTGCACTATCCTCTTCTTGATGCAAGTCCCTCGCCCTACAGCTGAAGAGATTTCCATGGGGTTGAAAGAGCTGGTGCCCTTTTTCCCCTTTCTTTTCCTTTTTTTTCCTCTTTAGGAGGCAAACATTAAAGACTAGGATGCTCAAAAACTACTGCTTTATGAAGTAAATTAGAAGTTGACTGTGCATTCCCAGGGAAAGGCTCAGGAAAGAGCTGAGAAGGCCTTACGTTTACACCACAGGCTGATCCTTGACAGAAAGACATCCTACAACAAAAGAATTAAAAGTGCCGTCTCAAAGAAATATTTGTATTCCCATGTTCATAACATAATTAATCATAATAGCTAAAATGTGGAAGCAACTCTTTTGACACTGACAGGTGAATGGATAAGCAAAATGTATTATATACATAGGATAAAATATTATTCAGCCTTAAAAGGGAAGGAAATTCTACAATATGCTGCAACATGGATAAGCCTAGAGGACATTATGCTAAGTGAAATAAGCTAGTCACGAAGTGACAAATATTATATTATGATTATATGATATTGTTATTATGATTACATGATTTCACTTACTTGAGGTACGTAAAGTAGTCAAAATCATGAAGAGAGAAAGGAGAACAGAGGTTGCCAAGGGTTAAAGGGAGAGGAGAATGAGGAGTTGTTGTTAATGGGTATAGAATTTCCGATTTCAGGATAAAAAGAATTATAGGGACGGGTGATGGTGATGGTTGTAATACAAAAATGTGGATGTATTTAATACATAAAATGATTAAGATGGTACATTTTATGCTATGTCATTAAAATAAAAATAAACACATAAATAAAATAAAACAAAGCAAATGTCCCTGCCCTAACATATCCTCCCCCTTGGGGACATGGGAAAACAGACTGGTTCCAAATCGGGAAAGGAGTACATCAAGGCTGTATATTGTCATCCTGCTTATTTAATTTAAATGCAGAGTACATTATAAGAAATGCTGGGCTGGATGAAGCACAAGCTGGAATCAAGATTGTGGGGAGAAATATCAACAATCTCAGATATGCAGATGACACCAGCCTTATGGAAGAAAGCGAAGAAGAACTANGAATCGGACCCGACTGAGTGACTGAACTGAACTGAACTGAACAGCAGACCTGGGGGAGCCTGGTGGGCTGCCGTCTATGGTGTCTCACAGAGTCGGACACGACTGAAGTGACTAAACAGCAGCAGTAGCAGCAACAGCAGACCAGACCTCATGTTAAGCTCTGTGCCTGTGACTTTCACAGGAAAAGTTAATATTCATACTATTTCCAACCCTCTGACTCCAAAATTAGGATCAGACCCATCAGCTGCCCACTGCTTAGTCCTTTGGAGTAACTTAGTACACAAGCATTTCATTTCTTAGACACTCTGCAGCCTGGTTTTAGCCTTTCTGGTTTTCCTCCCCTAAAGTACAGTTCCCATGGATCATCCATAGATGGCACTAGCTGGTTATGAGGAAGTAGAATTTCTTAAAATTAAAACCTAGTTCTCCTGCATTGAAGGCAGATTCTTTACCTTCTGAGCCATCAGAGAATCTCAAGATTTTAAAACTTCTTACCATGGAAATTTTAAAACACACACACAAATAGAGATATTGTAATGAATCCTTAGGTACCCATCAACCAATGTCAACAATTATCAACAAGTGCCCAACCTTGTTTACCTACCCCATTCATCTGCCCCACCCTCTGGATGATTCAGAATGAAATCTCAGACATAATCAGTTCATCTATAAATATTATAGCATATATCAATAAAAGGCAAAGATGAGATGAGTACCTTGACCAGGCTGCAGTCTATCAGGCTTTTTATTTTTTTGTTTTTGTCTTTTAAACCTCTAAAGTTTAATTTACAAAGAGTTTACTAAATGCTCTGTCTACTGCTCCATTTCAGAGGCTTTTTAGCTCTTTGCTGTCTCTTCCTCACAGAACACTCTTCCTGCATCCCCTCTGCTATTTCTCTGGCCTCTAGATTTGTATCTACTCTCTGGCTTCAAAAGTGACCATAAAGTGAAGACTGACCGATTCTGTTCAGGCAACTTTCAGTTTTGCTATATTTTTCTTGCATCAAATTTGTTGGTTATGACAATGATGAGCATTAAAAAAGCAGGTCAGTGAGATAACTGTATTCCAAACTAAAACTATACATTTTGTTTATGGGAAGTAGCAGATGTTTTAAAACAAGAAAAATAACAACTTTCTATTCTAAGGGATTTAAAACGTACTCTTAGCAATTATTTGGGTTCTGACTCAATTTCGCACTCACCTCAAACTCTGCTCATGCCTTCAGGGGCCAGAAAACAGCATATTTCCAAGAGCAGCATGGCAGTGGGGAGAAACTGGCCTTGAGACTACCTAGACCTCAGCCTTGATTCCATCACTGCTTGGACCTTGAGCGAATCACTCAACCTCTCTGTGCCTCAGTTTTTTCCTCTGCAACAGGAGAGTAACTCCAGCTCATATCAGCTGGCCCTGCCCCACATAATCAAAGCAGAGATGGGGAAGATGAATGTGAAAATGCTATTACCACTCACAAAATGCTGTGGACCCACATGAAGTTAGGCACGATGATTCAGAGCAAGGGTTCAGGTGTCAGAAATGAGTGTAAATCCTAGTTANTCATATCAGCTGGCCCTGCCCCACATAATCAAAGCAGAGATGGGGAAGATGAATGTGAAAATGCTATTACCACTCACAAAATGCTGTGGACCCACATGAAGTTAGGCATGATGATTCAGAGCAAGGGTTCAGGTGTCAGAAATGAGTGTAAATCCTAGTTATGTGTGACTTTGGGCAGGTGGCTTTACTCTTCTGATTCTCAGTTTCAACATCTACAAAATACAGATACTTACAACACCCACATCATAAGATTAAGTTTGATAGCCACAGTGCGTGTAAATAAAGCACTTAGCAGGGCGCTTGATGCATAGTCAGTCTATGGCAGCTGTCACTACTCTTACTACACCATTTCTAAGCTGAAGGACCCTGTGAATTGTTTAGTTGCTAAGTCATGTCCAGCTCTTTGAGATCCCGTGGACTGTATCCTAGCAGGCTCATCTGACCATGGGATTTTTCAGGCAAGAATATTGGAATGCGTTGCCATTTCCTTCTCCAGAAGATCTTCCTAACTCAGGGAGTGAACCCACAATCCTGCACTGACAGGCAGATTCTTTACTGCTGAACCACCAGGGAAGCCCTAGAAATACAAATCCGAGGGGATTCTAGAGAATGTTAGAGGTTCTAGAGATTCTAAGGAATATTTCCTAAGAGAATCCTTTGGGTCTGTTTGTACAAATTCACGTCTGTTTCCGGGATCAAATTCATTCCAGAGTGAATTCACCTCTAAATTTCTCAGCTTGATGCTTGGATCCTGCCTTTCCCAGGATCCTTTAGACCTGCGCTTATCTCCTTGGAGGGTTATACTTGTCAGAACTGTAATTTTGGACCTAAAAAAGGAAAACTTAGCTATGTAAGTGAAAGGCAGAAAATTCCCTTTTTTTTCCTACCCTTTTTGTTGAGATACATAGATCAGGCAGTCACGCCCAAGTATTGCTTAAAGGGAGTGACTATTCTCGTCTGTCACAGATGCTGATGAGTTGCTGTCACTGTGCAGTGATTCACTTGATCCCTAATTACACTCACCAAAATGTTGATCTTTCATCACCAGGAAGACTGTAGCTGCTCGACTAGGGGTTTCCCCAAGCAATTTGCCTCTTTACTCTCAAGTGGGAGGAATGTAGGAAGGGCCAGATGCTTTCAAATAAGTCCACTATCAATTCTCACAAAAACCTGTGAGAGCCATACAGGAATTAACCTCAATCAAATTTTATTCTCCCATGTGTCATTTTAAAATCAATTTCCCACACAGGGATGAAATTTTATGCTATTGATTCTCTTAAAATCAGGATCTTACCAAGAAAAATCTGCAATGGACTACTGTTCACATCATCACTGAGCAATTAGAGACCCAGAAAAGATCTTGTGTGTTGGGCTCACAGAGTTTCTAAGAGTAGTGGAATAAAGGAGGGTTTCATTACAAATTTCTTGTAAAGCTTTTTGTAAACTAACACCAATGAACAGAACTGCCTTCTCCTCTGTGGCAGCAGCCAAAAATATTAACCACAGCCAGGGTGTTTGCCATTCATACAAAACCTAAATGTGACAAATCTAAGTGCTGGTGACACATAAATGGGAAGCAAGAGTTAACAGTCCTATTATAAAACAGAGCAACCATATGATCCAGCAATCCCACTCCTGGGAATATGGGAATCTGGAGAAAACCATAATTCAAAAAGATATATGCCCACCAATATTCAGTGCAACACTATTTCAATAGCCAAGATATGGAAGCAATTAAATATCCATCAACAGAGAAATGGTGTGTATATAAAATGGAATATTACTCAGCCATAAAAATGAAATAATGCCATTTGCAGCAACATGGATGGACCTAGAGATTGTCAGACTTAATGAAGTCAGACAGAGAAAGATAAATATGATATCGCTTATATGTGAAATTTTTTTAAAGGGTACAAATGACCTTATTTACAAAACAGAAAGAGTTACAAGTGTAGAAAACAAACTTATGACTAACAGGAGGTAAACAGGGAGAAATAAAGTGGGAGATGAGAATTGACATATACACACTACTATATATAAAATAGATAACTAATAAAGATCTACTGTATAGCACAGGGAACTTTATTCAATTCTCTGTATGGGAAAAGAAATGTAAAAAGAGGGTGGATATGTATGTATATGCGTGTGTGTGTGTACAACTGATTCACATTGCTGTACACCAGAACTAACAGAACATTGTAAATTAACTATACTCCAAAATAACTTTTTTAAAAAAGAAATCAATACTCAAAAGATAACCACCAANTCATTGGAAGGACTGATGCTGAAGCTGAAACTCCAATACTTCAGCCACCTGATGCAAAGAACTGACTCATTTGAAAAGACCCTGATGCTGGGAAAGATTGAAGGTGGGAGGAGAAGGGGATGACAGAAGATGAGATGATTGGATGGCATCACCAACTCAATGGACATGAATTTGAGTAAACTGCAGGTGTTGGTGATGGACAGGGAGGCCTGGTGTGCTACAGTCCATGCGGTTGCAAAGAGTTGGACATGACTGAGTGACTGAACTAAACTGAACCAAACTGGGGCCACAGCCCAGAGAGGGCATGTATTTTGAGAGACATCTGTCACACTATGGGTTGCTCCTGTCTGTCTGCCTTCTTTTCCTCTGACCTGCTGGCACTGGAAGAGATATTTTCCTTTCAACTTCTACTTCCTTATTTCTTACTTTCTTATTATTTTCATCTTTTTGGCATCTTCTTTAAGACTGCTGCTGCTGCTGCTGCTAAGTCGCTTCAGTTGTGTCCGACTCTGTGCAACCCCATAGACGGCAGCCCACCGGGCTATCTGTCCCTGGGATTCTCCAGGCAAGAA
>SJYA01000305.1:1268940-1287785 GCA_006410615.1 Neotragus moschatus | reverse complement strand
GCATCTTCTTTAAGACTGCTGCTGCTGCTGCTGCTAAGTCGCTTCAGTTGTGTCCGACTCTGTGCAACCCCATAGACGGCAGCCCACCGGGCTATCTGTCCCTGGGATTCTCCAGGCAAGAATACTGGAATGGGTTGCCATTTCTTTCTCCCTCCTTAAGACTACCACTCCTTATAGAATTTTTAGTAATATTCAAATAGGAAGAGCTCCAGTTAGCATGTTAAATGAATATATATCTTCACAAACTCTTGAGATGAGAAGCTAAAATGAACTTAATGATATAAAAAGGTATCTATCCCCCAGAAGGATAACATTTTTGTTATGTAAAAAATATGATGAATGCTTTAAAAACCCAAAATATTTTTCTTGTTGGCATATTTTTCATGTTGATGAATGAATATGTCGGATAAACCCAGCATTTCCACTTGGCTCAAGATTTCAACTCCAAACAAGACTCTGTTGGGACTGAAGGCTATGAGTGATGCTGTAGCTTTTGGCCAAAGAAAGTACATCATTCCCAGAAGCTGTATCATTATTGAAACTTGGCCAAGGAGTTTATGTTGTGATTTAGTTCAAGGTGACTCAGATGAAGCAGGTGATGTAGCAATTAATCTAAGAAGACTTAAAGTGAAATAGAAGCCTAGAAAACACATTGTGAAATTAAAATCAAGGATGGGGTCCTAAAGAAATAATATAAATTTTATTTAAAGTTTGATTATCGTGTCTTTTTTCGTGCTATTCTTGCCCCATGTCCTGAAGTCAATGATATACCACATACAGCTTATTCTTTTATACTGGTTTTCTTTGTATGTCAAGCAACTTCCTCTGGCAACCTATGCTCCTCCCTTCTCTGCCCTGCTTTGTATCCTGAAGACTGACACATGTGAACTGCCCAAGTGGTTCCCTTGCTCCCTGGCATTGGAAGAGATGGGAGAGTAGGACGGCAGAGGAGTTGGAGTCTTTTCTCCTCAACTCCCTCATGGACTTGGTGATGCAATTCCAAGGTCCCCCAACAATCAGTCATGTTCTGCTATTCCAGCCCTCATTGGACTACAAGACATCATTGCCCTTTCTGCTTATGGATAAAGAGCAGCTTCCCACTGGTCTCTGGCTATCTCGACATTCCTGTTAGTTTTCTTAACTCTACCCAAACCTCTGTGAATAGATTTTTCATAACATTCTGTACTACAGTCCAACTCAACCTATGTTCTTTCTGCTGGTCTCTCAACTGGCATTCTTTTCCAGGATATTTGCACTTTGAGAAACAATAGATTTAGACACAGTTAGAAGGACAATTTGCCTGGAAAATCCCATGGGCAGAGGAGCCTGGTAGGCTGCAGTCCATGGGGTCGTGAAGAGTTGGACACAACTGAGCAACTTTGCTTTCACTTTTCACTTTCATGCATTGGAGAAGGAAATGGAAACTCACTCCAGTGTTCTTGCCTGGAAAATCCCAGGAACAGGGGAACCTGACGGCCTGCTGTCTATGGGGTCACACAGAGTCGGGGTCACACCGAGTCGGACACGACTGAAGCGACTTAGCAGCAGCAGCAGCAGAAGAAGAAGAAGAACATTTAAAGGAAACAGTCTTTACAGTTCAGCTCAGTAGGGTTCAGGTCAACAGAGCTCAGATCAACTGCCATCAGGTAATTTTAGATCTAGACTCATTGAGAATTTATATCTCAGTTTTGACTGTTAAAAACTCATTTTATCAACTCACCTGGGGATAACAGAATCATAGGGAATATGTTCATGCCACATAAACTCACAGGACACCGAGTTTTATTTCTAGACTTCCATTTATTAACTTGCAGAAGGGAATCTTTGGCACCAGAACTGTTAGACCATCAGCCCAGGGTTTTCCTTTCAGATGGAAAAAGTCATGTAGAGGCTCAAATTACAAATTGGAGGTTTGCATCATGGTATGTACAGAGTTAGAATTAGAGACATTGGGTGCTTTTAAGGGCTTTTTCCATGAATTTGTATTAACATAATGAATTGTTCTTATATACTTCAGGTATTTGCCTACACAAATGCAACAAAAACGAAACAGTAGTCACATGGAATACTAGAAAGTAATGAGAATAAACAAGTTACAACCAAATAACATGAGTGACTCTCACAAACAGAAAGCTGACTAAAAGTAGGCAGACACAGAAGAGCATAGGTTATATAATGCATTAATTGATGCCATTTAGAAGTTAGTGGTTAACTTGGAGTGGGGGAAGAGAGCCATGAGGTGGGATTCTGGGAAGTTGGGGAGGTTCTCCTTTTTAATCTGGGTGCTGATTACACAAGGGAATCAATTTGTGAACATTTATCATCAGGCTATCAACATTTATAATAGGAGTGCACTTTTTTGTATTTGTATTATGCTACAATAAAGCTTTTCAAAATGATCAGTACCACTCCTAGGAACAGAGGTTGCCCTCTATTGGACTATACTGTAGATCTGCTGACCGACAGCCATCAATTTTGTGTCTCTGATGGAGTAGTCATTGTCAGTACTAAGCTTCTATCATGACATTATCTCAAATAATATAGTCCAACATCACAAATGTTTTATATCAGCATCTCATACTTTTTGGATGTCTTCCAGATGGAACATAATGATAGCGCTCTGGTTCCATTCACAAAAAAATTCTTGGAAATAATTTCTTAGATTAGGCGATTTCTGGAAAGAGTTCCATTGATCTCTTTTAAAACTTTTACCTCAATTTTTATGTGCCTTCCTGATGCATCAGAGCAGTGATGTGTAATACGATATATGTATACGATCTCACCCCACACCTACTGAGTCAAAGCCTCTATAGTTTCCCACTGTCTTGTCATATGTAGTTTGAAAATGTGTCCTGGATGAATCAGATGCACTTCTCTATTTATAACCACTTTCTTATTTGAACAGATATTTGGCTCATCACTGTTCATAGCTTCATTATCTGCAATAGCCAAAAGGCAAAAACGACAAATGTCTGTCAACAGATGATTGGATGAACAAAACTGGTATAAACATGCCATGGAATATTATTCAGACTTAAAAAGGAATGAAATTCTGATACATTTACAATATGGATGAACCTTGATGACATTACCCTAGGTCAGATACCAAAAGACAAATCTTGTATGATTGCACCTACATGAGGAACTTAGAGAAGTCAAATTCATAGACACAGAAAGTAGAATGATGATTTCCAGAAGCTAGAGATACAGGGAACAGACAGCTAGCATTTAATAGTACAAAGTTTCAGTCTGGGAAGACGAAGTTCTAGTGACGAATGGTTACGGTGGTTGCATAACATGGTGAATGCATTTAATGCCACTAAAGTTAGTGAAAAGTGAAAGCGTTAGTCATTCAGTCATCTCTGACTCTTTGTGACCCCATGGACTATAACCCTCCAGGCTCCTCTGTCCATGGAACTATACACTAAAAATGGTTAATACAGTCAATTTTATGTTACATATATTTTACCACACAAATAAAACTAGTCTCCTGGAGTCTTATTTAGTTTCTTTTATGCCAAAACAAGCTAAGGTTTCACATTATTTGAGGAAGATAATAAAACCAAATTCAAGAGCCATCTTAAATGGCACCAGCAGCCCCCTACTTGAAGACCAGAGTTCCCCACAGCCTTGAATGTAGACAAATATTTATACAGTGCCATTTTGGTTCTTGTTTATTTCATCTGGATGGTGACTAGTGAGAGCAAGCATTATGTACTCAGACTACAGACTACATATGATTCCTCTGGCCTGTTGATTAAAAACAGCCTCTTATCTCATTGAACTCCTTAGGAAGCTAAGCCCTACATGGCAACAGTTGCCATGCCAGAGGGACTTTGTTTGAACATTGTTTAGAAATGTCACTAATGAGCATTAAAGGAATCATGCAATAAAGTATTTTATTCCATTTGTCTTGATTCTTCTAAAGAAAATATCACTTTTCTTTGAGTACTATCATATAATTGTTTCTAATAACAATAGTAGCTTTTTACTTTAAGCATCTGATTGCTTTGGTTTAGTTTGTCTATAATAAGATTTATTTCACCCACCTAGCTGTCAAAAGAAACTTTAAAATCCTTCATGGATTTCATAAGAAGCTCCTTTTGTGAACAAATTCTGATTCATTACAATCTCAATGAAGATATTCACCATATGAAATTTCTCCAAATGTTTAGTATGTACCAACAACATTAGAAAATTACACCCTGATTAAAATTGTCCAAATACCCCTTTTGTAACCATTGTTTGCATAACAACCAAACTTCCAGCACTCTGATCTACTTTTAGAAATCCAGTTGCAAATATGGTTTTTCCTTTAGTTAACTAAAGCTGTTGCAAATATAGGTGCTCTTAACCCTCCCTCTCACCACCACCAAAAAAAAAATAATAATAATAATACCTTTTATGAGCTAAAGATCTGACGAAATGACAACATAGAACTTCTTTTCAGCCAGTTATGATTCCAAAATAAAGTGCATCGACTAAGGCACTCTTTTTAGATGAACCACAGTTCTATGACTAGAAGAATGCAATAGTAATTGTCTTGTAAACTGGCTAGGGACTGGAATGCAAAAGTAGGAAGTCAAGAAACACCTGGAGTAACAGGAAAATTTGGTCTTGGAATATGGAATGAAGCAGGTTAAAGACTAATAGAGTTTTGCCAAGAAAATGCACCGGTCAGAGCAAACACCCTCTTCCAAAAACACAAGAGAAGACTCTACACATGGACATCACCAGATGGGCAACACCGAAATCAGATTGATTATATTCTTTGCAGCCAAAGATGGAAAAGCTCTACACAGTCAGCAAAAACAAGACCAGGAGTTGACTGTGGCTCAGATCATGAGCTCCTTATTGTCAAATTCAGACTTAAATTGAAGAAAGTAGGGAAAACCACTAGACCATTCAGGTATGACCTAAATCAAATCCCTTATGATTATACAGTGGAAGTGAGAAATAGTTTTAGAGGCCTAGATCTGATAGATAGAGTGCCTGATGAACTATGGAATGAGGTTCGTGACATTTTACCAGAGACAGGGATCAAGAGTATCCCCATGGAAAAGAAATGAAAAAAGGCAAAATGGCTGTCTGGGGAGGCCTTACAAGTAGCTGTGAAAAGAAGAGAAGCAAAAAGCAAAGGAGAAAAGGAAAGATATAAGCATCTGAATGCAGAGTTCCAAAGAATAGCAAGAAGAGATAAGAAAGCCTTCTTCTGCGATCAATGCAAAGAAATAGAGGAAGAGAACAGAATGGGAAAGACTAGAGATCTCTTCAAGAAAANTCCATCTAGACAAGGCTATGGTTTTTCCTGTGGTCATGTATGAATGTGAGAGTTGGACTGTGAAGAAGGCTGAGCACTGAAGAATTGATGCTTTTGAAGTGTGGTGTTGGAGAAGACTCTTGAGAGTCCCTTGGACTGCAAGGAGATCCAACCAGTCCATTCTGAAGGAGATCGGCCCTGGGATTTCTTTGGAAGGAATGATGCTGAAGCTGAAGCTCCAGTACTTTGGCCACCTCATGCTAAGAGTTGACTCATTGGAAAAGACTCTGATGCTGGGAGGGATTGGGGGCAGGAGGAGAAGGGGATGACCGAGGATGAGATGGCTGGATGGCATCACCCACTTGATGGGTGTGAGTCTGTGTGAACTCCTGGAGTTGGTGATGGACAGGGAAGCCTGGCGTGCTGCAATTCATGGGGTCACAAAGAGTCAGACACGACTGAGCGACTGAACTGAACTGAACTGAAACTGGCTGTACTCAAGCAGCAATGGATTTCAGCAATGCACAGCAATGCACACATTTATTGTCTCCCACTCCAGCTGAAACATGGAGCATGTGTCCTTGGTAACAACCTTGACTTCATCTAGAGTAGTGTATTCATTTCTTATTGTTGAGGTAACAAATTACCACAACTTTAGTGTCTTAAAAAGCACAAATGTCCTATTTTTCAGTTCTTGATGTTAGAAGTCTAAAATCAGTTTCACTGAATTAAAAAGCTAACATATCATCAGGCCTAACTTCTGGAGACTCTCAGGGAGAATCTATGTCCTTGCCTTTTGCAGCTTCTAGAGGCTGCCTATACTCCCTGTTTTGTGACTCATTTCTTCATCTTCAACATTCTTCATCACTCCAACCTTTCCTTCCATTTGTCCCATCTCCTCCTGCTTTGAAAGCTCTTGCTTCCCTCTTACAAGAATCCATGAGAATATATTGGACCTACTCGGAAAATTCAGGAAAATCCCCCTGTCTCCAGATCCTTAATGTAATTATATCAGCAAAGTCCCTTTTGCAGGGTAAGGTAACATACTTACAGATTTGAGGAATTAAGGGGACCATGATTCAGTCTGTGGGAAGCTATAGCTTCAGCTAAAATACTGATGTTATACTTATCAGCTTCTTTTGCAGGTACAATAATAACGTTAAAATTTGGCCAATGAAATGTAATAAGTGGACCTTCCAGAGAGAACGGTTAAAGGGAGCTGATTTAATTGGAAGGTTTTACCCTTTTGTTCTTCCTCTTTTTTTCCTCTCTTCTGCCTCAAACAAAGACATGTTGGCAGGAATTCAGCAGCTACTACAGAACCTGAGGTTAACACTGGAAATAAAATCTATGACTAGGATAATGAACCAAAAAAGGGAGAATAAGCCTGAGGATTTGCAGGGTCACTGTACCAGCCTGAAATGCCAAACTCTGTCCCTGAGAGAATAAACTCTTGGATACAGACCTTACTGTTTGTGTCTATTACTATCATCCAGATACAATTCCTTCCTAACTGACTGTGACTCTTTGCCTAATTTAGCAAATCTATCTTGTTAGTTGATCAGAGGCTATTCGTTAAGAATCACATGGAACTACGTGTCTCTGCATGAGCTTTCAAACTGAATTTAGGAGGAAGGAGAAAAGAAAGGGAGGGAGGGAAACGGAGAGGAGGAAGGAAGGGGAAGGCGGAGGAGAGGGAAGGGAAGAGTGAGGAAAGGAGACGAGATAAGAGGAGATAAGAGGAGAAGGGAAGAAAGGAAAGTGTTAGCCCCCATAACTGAAACCTTCATTTAGGGTTGGCACCAGGCACAGCCTAACTTTAAGCCAAACTGGAATGTTAGGATCATGTTGTCATGTTAACTTTGCCTTCCTGGGGGCTTCATCATCAAGTTGGTTCCTCTCCTGATAGCAAGATGGGAGCAATCCCATCTTCCTCATAGCCTCATTTCCCTAAACCCAGAGGAAGAGTGAAGGCCTCTTGGTTCTTAAGGTCCCTTCAAGGTCTTATTAGGTCTCACTGACTCTGATTAGATTATGTGCTTGTTCTTGAGCTCTGGGGCTGAGGGTTGGGATAGCCTAACTGAATTGGTTTAAGCCAATCAGGACCTGTCCTTATGGATGGGAGTGGAGCCCATCCCTCACAGACAACATGGCTGAGAACAAGGGAGGCTGTAAGTTATGCATACAATGAGTATTCAGAGGCAGTCTAGAAGACTTAGTGTGTCTGTCTACCAGTTTCATAAGAGACTTCTCCAGGGCCCTAGAAAGAGAATTTGAGCCATAGAATAATTAACATAAATGCTTCTAGCTCAGAAAGTGAGGATATAAAGCAAATACCTTTAATTCCTAGTCTCTGGCCATCCTCACAGTCTTCCAGTTTGCTTACACTGTTGCTCATGGACTCTTTCCCTCCTCAAACCAGAAGCTTCCAGAGCCAGTAAAGATTCTCTTTGTGGTAGCTTCAAGATTAAATCTGTTCCAGGTTTATCTGCACATATACATTTTGCAAGAAATTATGTGGTCCTGAGACAGTTTCCATGAGAGCTCTAAGACGGGTAATGTCATCACACCTCCCAGGAACAATAGGAACTTATCTTTGATAAGTTGTGTGTATAGATTCACCTGGTTTTTTGTGTGCAATTCAATCAGTCTAGGACCTTCAATGTTCAGGCATTGATTCCCTTTTCTTTAGTGCATGAACACAAATCTGCATTCATCTGTACACGTAACCTGACACACAAAGATTCTTTTACAAAGAGGTTAAACTTAGAATAAGGTAATTGTTACTTCATTTTTTACTTTTCAAAAGAATCAGAAAAAAAGACATCCACATGTCCATTACCAAGATTAAACCAGCATTGATTATTTGCCATATTTATTTTAGCTTTTGTTGTTACTGTATAATTTTCATAACTAAGACAGTTTAGAAATAGTTTTAAAAACAGAAATCTTAATTCGTACTTTCCTCTTCTCTCTTCTTCAAAAATAATCACTACTCTGAAGCTGATATATATCATTCCCATTCTGTTTTGTTTTTTTGGGTGGTTGGTAACATTTTTCTTCCTGTATGTATATCTGATATAAGACTATGGTTAAATCAGTTAGGATCCCAGGGAATTCCCTGATGGTCCAGAAGTTAGGACTCTGCAATCTCACTATCAGGGCCCCGGTTCAACTCCTTGCTAGGGAACTAAGATCCCACAAGTCCACAAAAATAATTTTTTTAATCTATTTTTAAAAAATCAGCATCCCAACAAAAAAATGAAGCCACACTCAGAAGGGTAACTAGGGAGAGGTAATAGGAGGGTAAAAAGGGACTGTTTATAAGAGGGATTGTTGTTGTTTTAGTGGCTGAGTCATGTCCTACTCTTTGAGACCTGATCGACTGTAGCCTGCCAGGTCTTACAGAGAAATGAACAACTTTGAAGAAAAACAAGATGTGAAGAGGCAGCCAGGAAGTTGTAAAGGTGGGAAACCCTGACCACCTGTACACTTAAAAGGACAGAGCGGGAGTCATGTTTCCAGAACCTGGTGTGAGTTGCAACTTGGGACAGAAGTCTGATGGGGCATTGATCTACAGTAGAGGAGTTAGGGGATCTCAGCTGTTGCCTAAACCAAGACCTACTGTGTGTGTGTGTGTGTGTGTGTGTGTGTGTGTGTGTGTGTGATTGTCACTCAGGTATGTCCAACACTTTGCAACCCCATGGACTGTAGTCCACCAGGCTCCTCTGTTCATGGGATTCTCCAGGCAAGAATACTGGGGTGGGTAGCCTTCTCCAGGGGATCTTGTTGGCCCAGGGATCAAACCTGGGTCTCCTGGAATGCAAACAAGCCACCGGGGAAGCCCTAGTGAAAATCAATGTCAAGCTCTATTTCCCTCCTCTTCTGATCTCTTGCGTACTCCTCCCATTGGCCACAACCAACTAAAAGCCAAGAGAGCTTGTCTGATGCTCTCCATAAAGGTCAATTTCTTGTGCCATGGAACAGTAAAGAGAAGGATAGGAAATGAGATCTGGACAGTCAAACAGGTAACACAATTGTTCTGTATTTTTAAAATTAACATAAAAATGATCACAGGGTACATTACTTTCAAAATGTTGTATAAACTGCTTTCTTCAGCCATAAGTTAAAAAAGCAAGTTACTAAAATTTTATCTCTGAGCACTACAGTTGTTCATCAATATGCATTTGGCAATCAAAAAAAAAAAGAAAGAAAAAAGAGAAGAAAAAAAAGAAAGAAAAGGGATTGTGGGGGAGGGAGAGAAGAGAGGGAGGATGAGAGAGGGAGAACGTGGTGAGAGGGTACAGTAGGATGGGGTAGAGAGAGGTTGATTAATTCCAGAGTTCACTGAAGAAAGGGGGAGATTTGTTTATCCTCTACTTCAGCTTAGAGAAGCAGCAAGAGCCACAGGTTTCTGATTCCCTGTCATGGGTCATTTTAGAATCACTCCACATTCCACTTTTCACCTTGCCCTAGCGGAGAATAAAGATATTTGTTGTTGTTCTTCAGTCACTCAGTTGTGTCCGACACATTGCAACACCATAGACTGGAGCAGGCTTCCATGTTCTTCACCATCTCCCAGAGCTTGCTCAAACTGATGTTCATTGAGTTGGTGATGCCATCCAACCATCTCATCCTCTGTCATCCCCTTCTCCTCCTGCCATCAATCTTTCCCAACATCAGGGTCTTTTCAAATGTGTCAGTTCTTCGCATCAGGTAGCCAAAGTATTGGGGCTTCAGCTTCAGCATCAGTCCTTCCAGTGAATATTCAAGACTGATTTCCTTTAGGATTAACTGGTTTGCTCTCCTTGAAATCCAAGGAACTCTCAAGAGTCTTCTCCAGCATCACAGCTCAAAGGCATTCTTCTGCGCTCAGCCTTCTTTATAGTCCAACTCTCAAATACATATATGATTACTGGAAAAACCACAGCTTGACTAGATGGACCTTTGTTGGAAAAGTAATACCTCTGCTTTTTAATATGCTGTCTAGGTTGGTCATTGCTTTTCTTCCAACAAGCAAGCGTCTTTTAATTTCATGGCTGCAGTCACCATCCACAGTTATTTTTTTGCCCAAGAAAATAAAGTCTGTCACTGTTTCCATATTTTCCCCCATCCATTTGCCATGAAGTGATAGGACTGGATGCCATGATTTTTGTTTTCTGAAAGCTGAGTTTTAAGCCAGCTTTTTCACTTCCCTCTTTCACTTTCATCAAGAGTCTCTTCAGTTCTTCTTTGCTTTCTGCCATAAGGCTGGTGTCATCTGTGTGTATGAGGTTATTGATACTTCTTCCTGCAATCTTGATTCCAGCTTGTGCTTCATCCAGCCCTTTTGCATGATATACTCTGCATATAAGTTAAATAAGCAGGGTGACAATATACAGCCTTGTCATATTTGACAAATAAAGATATAGCAGCTGGAAAAATATTCTCTTAGCAAAGAAATACCATTCCCCACCTTAATTTTAAAAACAAAATAAAAAATGCAGAACCTTTATTGAGATATAATACAAATATTATGCAATTCACCCACTAAAACTGTACAATTCAATTGCTTTTAGTATGTTCATAAAGTTGTGAACCCATCACCACAACCGATTTTAGAACATTTTCATTATCCCAAAAAGAAGTCCATATCCCTTAGCTACCATCCCAATACTCTCTCTTTTTCAACTTTTTAAGTTGCTTGCTATAGCACTGCAAAAACTAATACTGTTATCTAATTTCTGCAATTCCCTAATTTACACAATCTACAATTTTCCTGTAAATTCTGAAGAACTAGATCAGATATATTATGGTAACCTATTGAGTGTAACAGAAACATTGTTAACACTCTTCTCTTATTTATTACCCTTCAATAGAGATGCCCAAATTAATCTGTCAAAAATTTCAATAACTATATACCACTTCTTACTCTTTTAAATTACTATTATATGTTCTGAGATTTTTAATTTCTTGGAAATTTCAATTACTTTTTGCTTATTTCAATATTGTCTTCAGTAAGTGAAATACCATTTAGGATACAACAAATTACTTTAAAGTTTTAAATGATATTAATGAGGACAAATAAAAAAGATTGTGAAATTCCCTGTAGGTAGTTCTGCTTTGCTGGGAATTAATTATAACCTTTATTAATGCACTGCCTCTAATTTTAGTTCCTCTTTCAAGCATAATATGTAAAAAGAAGTGAATGTCCACAGCAGAACAAAGGAAAGAAAAAATTATAAAAAGGAGTAGGTACAGGGAAATTAGAAGTGGGTGTTGGGCATTGTTTCACTCGGAAAAGAGGAAGGCTGAGGAAGAAGCTGGCTTGTCCTCCAGTTTAAAGAGAGGATATTAATTCACCTCCTTCTCCACAGATGCCTACATCTGCTCTGCCCACACTGCACTTGCAGTTCCCATATGCATCTTGCTTTTCAACGCAAACACACTTGCACCTGTTCCTCTGACCTGGAGTTCCCTTAAGTCAACAGGACAACTTCTACTCATCTTTTTTTACTTGACTTTGGTATCATTTTCTCCAGAAAATTTTCTCAGATCTCACTATCTGGATCCGTATGAGATGCCCTTCCCATGTGCTCTCTGAGTCCTAATGGGCTTGATCACAGCAGATGGGTTATTTGTTTGCACTTCAATCTCTTCTATGAGATAGCAGTCCCCTTATCTGCTGGATTCTTGCCTTATTAATTTAAATGTTCCTCCTGTAGTTAGCATTGTGTTTGGCCCAAGCAATACATGGTTGTTTAATTAATGAATCAATAAGCTTGCACTTTAAAAATATATGGCAATTGGCAGTGAATGCGGTTAACTGCACAGTGAAAAGACATTGACTTTTATGAGCAAAATGTGAAAGAGAAAAATAGCCTTATTCTGCCCTCAGCTCAAGGTTAAGCTCCCATGTCTAAGGCATGTGCTTCACAGACACTTCCATTTTGGTAGAGAGTGGTGATGGGAGATTGAACATGGTTCCTAAAAATTCAGTCTTGGCTCAACACATTTCTAAGATCTTTGAAACCCTGGTGGAAATAGTAGAAATTGGGGGACAGTGTAAAATGTCATCTCAGAGCTGTAACCAGTCTCTGAGTATCAGAAGTCATGGCATCTGGTCCCATCACTTCATGGCAAATAGATGGGGAAACAGTGAGAAACTATCTTTGGGGGGCTCCAAAATCACTTCAGATGGTGACTGCAGCCATGAAATTAAAATGCGCTTGCTCCTTGGAAGAAAATCTGTGACCAGCCTAGACCTCATATTTAAAAAACGAGACATTATTTTGCAAACAAAAGTCTGTCTAGTCAAAGCTATGGCTTTTCTAGGAGTCATGTATGGATGTGAGACCTGGACTATAAAGAAAGCTGAGCGCCAAAGAATTGATGCTTTTGAACTGTGGTGTTGGAGAAGACTCTTGACAGTCCCTTAGATTGCAAGGACATGCAACCAATCCATCCTAAAGGAAATCAGTCCTGAATATTCATTGGAAGGACTTATGCTGAAGCTGAAACTCCAAAACTTTGGCTACCTGATGCGAAGAACTGATTCATTTGAAAAGACCCTAATGCTGGGAAAGATTGTAGGCAGGAGAAGAGGGCAACAGAGGATGAGATGATTGGATGGCATCACCAACTCAATGAACATGAGCTTGAACAAGCTCTGGGAGTTGGTGATGCACAGGGATGCCTGGCATGCTGNTGGATCCAATTCTTCATTATCCTATAGTACGTCACACATCTTAACCATGGCTTCATAGTGGTCTTGGTATGATTTCTTGGGTCTTGACTTTGGGCTTGGCTTGGCTATGTTACTTGCTTTGACCATTAGGATATCATCAGGTATGACATAAGCAGAGACTTGAAATGTGCTTGTGTAATTGGGCTTGCCCTCTTGTTCTTCTATCATGCCCAAGAAGAGCACATCCCCAGCTAGTCCCTCCTTGCCTTTTGCCTGGGACCTAGAAGGGGACACATGGAGCAGAGCTTTCCCAGCCAATCTGTGGACATTGCAAGTGTGAAAATAAATGCTTGGCTTTATGACACTAAGGCTTCTCTGATGGCTCAGACAGTAAAGAATTCACCTGTAATGCAGGAGACAACAGTTTGATCCCTGGGTCAGGAAGATCCCATGCAGAAGGGAATGGCTATCCACTCCAGTGTTCTTGCCTGGAGAATTCCATGGACAGAGAAGCCTGGCAGGCTACAGTCTATGGGGTCGCAAAGAGTCGGGAACAGCCTAGCAACTAACACTTTCGCTTTTGTGACACTGATGGTATTACTGTGGTGATAGCATTCTTATAGGATGGTTATTTAGGCTTACTCCAATTTTTATTATTTAAAAATTTACAACTAATATTTGGCACTTTACACATATCTTATGACTTTTAGCCAGATTCCCAGAAGTATAACTGCTAGGTCAAATAGTATTTTAGATGCTGAATAATGCTGATGGTGATAAATATTACTAGCTGTTGAACATTTTTTACATCCCAGAATCCAAGTTGGTCACATGTGTCAAAAACTATGAAGGGTCTTGGATTTTACCCTACTTTCAAGCTAGCAAGTTATCCTGCCATGATTTCATGGATGCTGACAAACACACAAGACACCTGGGTAAGAGACAAAGGACTTTGTTACTCAGGACACAGTAAGCAGCATAAAGACCAGCAAATCTGCCTTAGTTCCCTTTTCCTCAAAGTACCAGAGGGGCCTCATTGCACCTGAGATGTATTGTGTTACAGGAGGGGATCCCTTAGCTTAGGGAATCCAAGCCTTTTATAAAGGATGGTAAGCAAGTCTTCCCTTTGCTCTAGAGACAGACTCTATCTCTTTTTTTTCCCCCTAGAAAAATATTCTTGGAAAGATAGTTCAGAGAAAGGGCAGTAAGTGCTTTTCCTCACAAACCATATAGAAATGTGAGAGACCTGTGGACAACTGTCTCCTGAAGGTATCATTACTTAACTGTCTCTACTTTACAAATACGGAAGCAAAAAGCATAGAGAATCTAGTAACTTTCCCAAAATCATATAGCTAAAGAGTCAGGCATTAGAAAAAAAATCAGGTAAGTTGGTTAATATTTCTAGGATAAAGATAGATTTCTGTTTAAGAAAAACTTTAATATTATAATTTAAGAATAAGGAATATATTAACTTAATTTCATTACCATATTAAATAGTCAGCCAGTTCAGTCACTCAGTTGTGTCCAACTCTTTGTGACCCCATGGACTGTAGCATGCCAAGCTTCCCTGTCCATCACCAACTCCCGGACCTTGCTCAAACTCATGTTCATCAAGTCGGTGATGTCACCCAACCATCTTATCCTGTGTTATCCCCTTCTCCTCCTGCCTTCAATCTTTCCCAGCATCAAGGTCTTTTCCAGTGAGTGAGCTCTTCGCATCAGGTGGTCAAAGTATTGGAGTTTCAGCTTNAGCATGCCAAGCTTCCCTGTCCATCACCAACTCCCGGACCTTGCTCAAACTCATGTTCATCAAGTCGGTGATGTCATCCAACCATCTTATCCTGTGTTATCCCCTTCTCCTCCTGCCTTCAATCTTTCCCAGCATCAAGGTCTTTTCCAGTGAGTGAGCTCTTCGCATCAGGTGGTCAAAGTATTGGAGTTTCAGCTTCAGCATCAGTCCCTCCAATGAATATTCAGGACTGATTTCCTTTAGGATGGACTAGCTGGGTCTCCTTGCAGTCCAAGGGACTCTCAAGAGTCTTCTCCAACACAATAGTTCAAAAGCATCAATTCTTTGGTGCTCAGCTTTGTTTATAGTCGAACTCTCACATCCATACATGACTACTGGAAAAACCATAGCTTTGACTACATGGACCTTTGTTGGCAAAGTAATGTCTGTGCTTTTTAATATGTTGTCTAGGTTGGTCATAGCTTTTCTTCCAAGGAGCAAGCGTCTTTTAATTTCATGGCTGTAGTCACCATCTGCAGTGATTTTGGAGCCCCTGCAAAAATTAAGTCTCTCACCATTTCAGTCTTTGACATATTAAGCTGTTGAGTTTATATAAGAAAAGAAACTATATCTTCATAGCAATCTATCTAGAGAGAGTGTTTATCATGAACACTTATTTTAAGAAACCAGGAGACTTTCCAGAAAGAGGATAACAGGGTTAGAAAACAAAACCAGCCAAACTGTCAAAGGTTTCAAGAGATACTACAGACTTCAAAGCTAATGCAGAAGCTTGATTTTATCATCAGAATGTTTGATCAAATTTGTTACCTTTGTGGGTCTTCAGTTATGGGTCTTCAGTTATGATCGTTATGGGAGAAACAAGCAAGAAAGTAGTGTGAATATGTATTTTTCTATTTGTTGCGTGGCAGAGGAGGAACTGTTCTACTTTGTTATATGATCTTATTAAACATTTTATGAAGATATAGCCTTTTACCATTTGACCATTGTTTCAACAAGATATCCAAGTGATACCTTGATGTCTATTTGAATATTTTTAGTAGAATATATATATTTATATTTTGTAAGGATAATCATTATTGTAAGAAGATACCATCTTTGTCCAAATAAAATTATGAGAGGTCTATAAAAAATCACACAACTTTAGAAATAAAGGGAAAGATTCTGAGAAATAAGATCTATAAGTTGGTTGTTTAGAATTCAATGTCTGGGTGAAACATTATTTTGATTTCCACTTTTCTCACCCACCTGAAATTTCCGATATTTTAGATGAGACACATTCCTGTTGTAATGTGATCTGTGACTTATTCCAGAGCTCTGTGTTTTGAAGGACTCAGTTAATTTTTGATTATTAAAAATAGAAACATTCTTATTACTTACAGGAAATGTACCTGAATGCACTACTTACATTTAACTTATCAAATCAGATCTCTAAGAAACTTTTTTCATTCCATAAATACAAGTTTTATTCTATTCATAAGATTTATTGATTCATGGATCTCAAGGATATACTGAATATACAGTAATGAATCTAAATTTCAGAAACAAGAGAACTAAGGTCCTGATTGCAGTTGTAACCTTTCACCCATGAAATTCTAAACAACTACTTTATAAATTTTATTTTTCATCAGTTTTCCCATTATTATATAGTTTCTTTTGACCAAAAATTTTGTGGGAAAACTTCGTATACTGGAGAAATACATCCAGAACTATGTGTGAAGATGGAAATCCCCACAGTAACCATGGAGATGAGGCACAGGTCTTGAGGAAAAGGAACAGAGCTGAGGAAATTCCTCTGCAGGACCTCAGTGATGTCCTCAAGGATGTCTCTTTCTTTTCTCCTGCTTTTCCACAGCAAGTTGCAGTTCATTCTTTCTTCATGTGTCAGTTCAGTTCAGTTCAGTCACTCAGTCGTGTCCAACTCTTTGCGACCCCATGATTCGCAGCACGCCAGGCCTCCCCTGTCCATCACCAACTCCCGGAGTTCACTCAGACTCACGCCCATTGAGTCCGTGATGCCATCCAGTCATCTCATCCTCGGTCATCCCCTTCTCCTCCTGCCCCCAATCCCTCCCAGCATCAGAGTCTTTTCCAATGAGTCAACTCTTCGCATGAGGTGGCCAAAGTACTGGAGTTTCAGCTTTAGCATCATTCCTTGCAAAGAAATCCCAGGGCTGATCTCCATGCTTCAAATAAGTTTTAAAAAGGCAAAGATAAATATAAATGATAAGATACAAATAATAAATAAGAACAATCCAACCAAGTCTAAGATGATAATATTCATATCACCAAACCAGGTGGCACAAGTAGTAAAGAAACTGCCTGTCAATGAAGGAGACATAAGAGACCTGGGTTCGATCCTCTGGTAGGAAAGATCTCCTGGAGAAGGGCATGGCAACCCATTCCAGTTTCCTTGCCTGGAGAATCCCATGGACAGAGGAGCCTGGAGGGCTACAGCCCATAGTGTCACAAAGTGTCAGACACAACTGAAGTAACAGCACACAGCCCACAAAGCTGCAGGTTAAGAATACAGAGAAAACTAATTAATCATTCATTTCTGATACATTTGTTGCAGACTTTTAGAGTTGGATGTATAATGATGACCCCATTTTCTCCAATGAAACTCGGGTAATTACCAATGCTAACTGATCAACTTATTCATTTATTTATTCAACAGCATATGTTGAGCTCTTATTATATGCCAGGAATCATGCCAGGTATTTAAAGAGATACATTTATTTTAGTTTTAATGGGTTATACACTTAATGATCTAAAATAAAAATGAGACTAACAGGTATATACTATAAAGTTTTATTCCCACAGAGGTTCTCATCTACCACTTTCCCCATACCTCATATTCTATAGGTAGGGTGATCACCCTGGTTTTTCTGAAACGTTTCTAGTTTGTGCATTCTGTCTTGATTTAGTTATTAATAGTGTCCCGTTTTACTCTTGAAAATGTTCTGGTTTAAATAATAAACATGAGAGGAAAAAAATCGATAAATTTGAAAACAGAAAATCAATAGAGAAAATCAATGAAACCAAAAGCTAGCTCTTCATAAGAACAGTCAATAAAATTGATAAAACTCTAGCCATACTGACCAAGAAAACAAAGAGAGAAGATAAAAATGACCAATATCAGGAGTGAAAGAGGAACTGTTATAACAAGTCACCATAGAGAATAAAAGGATAATAAAGGAAGACTATAGAAACTCTATACCCATAAATGAACTACTTAGATAAAAGGGTTCAATCATTAGGAGACAAAAACTACTTAAACTCACACACACACAAAAGATCCCACTGCAATACAAAAAAAAAAAAAGTAGTCCTATAACTATCAAAGAAACTGAATTTGTAGTTAAAAGCTTTTGAAAAGAAAACTCCAGGCCCAGATGTGCCACTGACAAGTTCTAAAAAACATTTAAGGAAGAAATAATATCAATATTCCAAACAATTGCTTTCAGAAAATATAAGAGAAAACACTTCTCATGCATTTTATGTGCCTAGAGTTATCCTAATATCACAACCAAACACATTTATAATACAATAAAAATAAGGCCAGTATCCCCCCACAGACACAAAAATACTCAATAAATAAACTACTACCAAGAAGAAGTGATACATGTATACAATGGAATACTAGCCATAAAAAGAATAAAATAATGCCATTTGCAGCAACATGGGTGGATCTAGAGATCATCATACTAAGTGAAGAAAGTCAGACAGACAAATATCATATGCTATCATTTACATGTAAAATTTAAAAAAATTATACAAATGAACTTATTTACAAAACAAAAGCAGACTCACAGACTTAGAAAATAACCTCATGAGTATCAAAGGTGAGAGGCATAAATTACGAGGTTGGGATTAACATATGTATGCTACTATATATAAAATATGCAATCAACAAGGACCTACTCTATAGCACAGAGAATTCTATTATTCTGCAACAACTTATATGGGAAAGTAATCTGAGAAAGAATAGATATATGTATAACTGAATCACTTTGCTATACGCCTGAAACTAGCATGACATTATAAATCAATTATTCTCCAAAATAAAATAAAAATTTAAAAATCTATTAGCAAACAGAATGACCAAGTTGGGCTTATTCTAGGAATTCAAGGTTGATTCAACTTTTGGAAAACTGATGTAATTTACCAGA
>SJYA01000305.1:1188498-1262547 GCA_006410615.1 Neotragus moschatus | reverse complement strand
GAGGCCTGGTGTGCTGCAGTTCATGGGGTCGCAAAGAGTCGGACACGACTGAGCGACTGAACTGACTAACTGATTAATATATGCATGGGGTGGTATTTATACATGTATTTTCTATTTCTGTCTTCAGAGAGGAACTAGACGCAGTGATAGCCAGCATTCAGATTTTAAATACCATTCTTTAATTTAAAAAAAGAAAGAAAGAAAGGTCCTTGCAGAAGTGCTTGAATCCAGAGATGAGCCAGGAAAATACAAGATGAGCCTGGAAATTTTGCAATGATAGACAGTAGGGAATTGCTTAGGAAGAAAAAAAGGAAAGACACAGAAGCTCCTTAACGGTCTCTGAATGACCAAAGCTGGAACAATTTCAGCAATAAAAGAATGATCTAGTTTACTTTAGTTTAGTTCAGTCACTCAGTCGTGTCTGACTCTTTGCAACACCATGGACTGCAGCAGGCTTCCATGTCCATCACCAAGTCCCAGAGCTTGCTCAAACTTGTGTCCATTGAGTCAGTGTGCCATCCAACCATCTCATCCTCTGTTGCCCCCTTCTACTCCTGCCTTCAATCTTTCCCAGCATCAGAGTCTTTTCCAATGAGTAACTTCTTTGCATCAGGTGGCCAAAGTATTGGAGTTTCATCTTCAGCATCAGTCCTCAAATGAATATTTGGGATTGACTTCCTTTATGACCGACGGCTGTGATCTCCTTGCAGTCCAAGGGACTCTCAAAAGTCTTCTCCAACATCACAGGCCAAAAGTACTCAGCTCACTCAACACACAATTCTTTAGCACTCAGCTTGCTTTATGGTCCACTCTCACATCCATGCATGACTACTGGAAAAACCATAGCTTTGACTAGATGGATTTTTGCCGGCAAAGTAATGTCTCTGCTTTTCCATATGCTGTCTAGGCTGGTCATAGCTTTTCTCCCAAGGAGCAAACATCTTTTAATTTCATGGCTGTGGTCACCATCTGCAGTGATTTTGGAACCCAAGAAAATAAAGTCTGTGACTGTTTCCATTGTTTCTCCTTTTATTTGCCATGCAGTGATGGGACCAGATGCCATGATCTTAGCTGTTTGAATGTTGAATTTTAAGCTAGCTTTCTCACTCTCCTCTTTCACTTTCATCAAGAGGTTCTTTAGTTCCTCCTCACTTTCTACCATAAGCATGGTGTCATCTGTGTATCTGAGGTTATTGATACTTCTCCCGGCAATCTTGATTCCCACTTATGCTTCATCAAGCCTGGGATATTGCATGATGTACNAGCTAGCTTTCTCACTCTCCTCTTTCACTTTCATCAAGAGGTTCTTTAGTTCCTCCTCACTTTCTACCATAAGCATGGTGTCATCTGTGTATCTGAGGTTATTGATACTTCTCCCGGCAATCTTGATTCCCACTTATGCTTCATCAAGCCTGGGATATTGCATGATGTACTCTGCATATAAGTTAAATAAGCAGGGTGACAATATACAGCCTTGATCTACTCTGTTCCCATTTGGAACCAGTCTGTTGTTCCATGTCCAGTTCTGTTGCTTCTTGACTTGCATACAGATTTTTCAGGAGGCAGATAAGGTGGTCTGGTGTTCCCATCTCTTGAATAATTTTCCAGTTTGTTGTGATCCACACAGTCAAAGGCTTTGGCATAGTCAATGAAGGAGTAGATGTTTTTCCCGGAACTCTCTTGTTTTTTTGGTGATCTAGTTTGATATCTGGTTCCTCTGCCTTTTTAAATCCATGTTGAACATCTGGAAGTTCATGGTGCCCATACTGTTGAAGCCTGGCTTGGAGAATTTTGAGCATTACTTTGCTAGCGTGTGAAATGAATGCAATTGTGCAGTAGCTTGAGCATTCTTTGGCATTGCCCTTCTTTGGGACTGGAATGTAAACTGACCATTTCCAGTCCTGTGGCCACTGCTGAGTCTTCCAAATTTGCTGGCATATTGAGTGCAGCATTTTCATAGCATCATCTTTTAGGATTTAAAATAGCTCAACTGGAATTCCATCACCTCCACTAACTTTGTGCATAATGATGCTTCCTAAGGCCCACTGGACTTTGCATTGTCGTTGTCTGGATCGTGAAGGTCTTTCTTGTATAGTTCTTCTGGGTATTCTTGCTACCTCTTCTTAATATCTTCTGCTTCTGTTAGGTCCATACCATTTCTGTCCTTTATTGTGCCTATATTTGCATGAAATATTCCCTTGGTATCTCTAATTTTCTTGAAGAGAGTTCTAGTATTCCCATTCTATTATTTCCTCTATATTTTTTACATTGATCACTTAGGAAGGCTTTCTTATCTCTCCTTGATATTCTTCAGAACTCTGCATTTAGATGCTTATATCTTTCCTTTTCTCCTTTGCCTTTCACTTCTTTTCTTTTCTCAGCTATTATAAGGCCTCCTCAGACAACCATTTTTCCTTTTTGCATTTTTTTTTTCTTGAGGATGGTCTTGATCAATGTCTCCTGTACAATGTCACTAACCTCCATCCATAGTTCTTCAGGCACTCTATCAGATCTAATCCCTTGAATCTATTTGTCACATCCACTGTATAGTTGTAAGGAATTTGATTTAGGTCATACCTGAATGGTCTAGTGGTTTTCCCCATATTTTTCAGTTTAATTCTGAATTTGGCATTATGGAGTTCATGATCTAAGCCACAGTCAGCTCCTGGCCTTGTTTTTGCTGACTGCATAGAACTTCTCCATCTTTGACAGCAAAGAATGAAATCAGTCTGATTTTGGTATTGATTATCTGGTGATGTCCATGTGTAGAGTGTTGTCTTGTGTTGCTGGAAGAGGGTGTTTGGTATGACCAGTCAGTTGTCTTGGCAAAACTCTGTTAGCCTTTGCCCTGCTTCATTTTGTACTCCAAGGCCAAATTTGCCTGTTACTCCAGGTATCTCTTGACTTCCTACTTTTGCATTCCAGTACCCTAAGATGAAAAGGACATCTATTTTGGGTGTTAGTTCTAGAAGGTCTTGTAGGTCCTCATAGAAACATTTAACTTCAGCTTCTTCAGCATTACTGGTTGGGGCATAGACTTGGATTACTGTGATACTGAATGATTTGCCTTGGGAACAAACAGAGATCACTCTGTCATTTTTGAGATTGTACCCAAGTACTACATTTCGGACTCTTCTGTTGAGTATGAGGGCTACTTCATTTCTTCTAAGTAATTCTTGCCCACAATAGTAGATATGATGGTCATATGAATTAAATTTGGCCATTTAGGTCCATTTTAGTTCACTGATTCCTAAAATGTCGATGTTCACTCTTGCAATCTCCAGTTTGACCACTTCCAAGTTACCTTGATTCGTGGATCTAACATTCCAAGTCCCTATGCAATATTGCTCTTTCCAGCATTGGACTTTGCTTCCATCGCCAGTCACATCCACAACTGGGCGTTGTTTTTGCTTTGGCTTTGCCTCTTCTTTCTGGAGTTATTTCTCCACTGATCTCCAGTAGCATATTGGGCACCTACTGACCTGGGGAGTTCATCTTTCAATGTCCTATCTTTTTGCCTTTTCATACTGTTCATGGGGGATAATGCTGGGTCCCACCAAAAAAAGATATTCTAGGTCCAAGGGCAAAGGAGAACTCCCAGCAAGACAGTAGGAGGGGCGAAATCATGTTTAGAATCAAATCCCATACCTGTGAGAGATGCTTGAAGGGCTCAAACAAAACCTTGTGTGCACCAGGACCCAGAGACTGAGCCAGACCTGTGTTTGAGTCTCCTACAGAGGTATGGGTCAGCAGTGGCCTGTTGCAGGGGCAGGGGCTCTGGGTGAAGCTGCCATTAACCTCACCATAATGGCTCAGTGGTGCCATTAATACCACCGAGCAGACGACCCATAAACTGCAGAACAATTATAGCAAAGAAATTCTAGCACTGTTAAGAAAGTTCTAGAACTCATAACAGATTTCCCAACCTGGGGATCTGGCAAAGGGACTGAGAATCCCTAGGAAATTTGACTATGGAGGCCAGTGGGATTTGATTACAGAACTTACATGGGACTGAGGAAATAGACTCTTGGAGAGCATGAACAAATGTGCACCAGGACCCAGGAGAGAGGAGCAGTGACCTCACAGGCACAGACTTGCCTGTGAGTGTCCAAGAGCCTCCAGCAGAGGTGTGGGCTGGTGGTGGCCTGTTGCATGGTCAGAAGCACTGAGTGAGGCACTGTATACATGGGAACTTTTGAAGGAGGTCGCCGTTATCTTTATTACCTCCACCATAGTTTGGTCTTAGGTCAAACAACAGAGAGGGACCAGAGCCCTGCCCATCAACAGAAAACTGGATTAAGGATTTACTGAGCATGGCCCTGCCCATGAGAACAAGACCCATTTTCCCCCACAGTCAGTCCCTCCCATCAGGAAACTTCCACAAGCCTCTTATTCTTATCCATCAGAGGGCATACAGAGTGAAAACCACAACCACAGAAAACTAATCAAACTGATCACATGGAACACAGCCTTGTCTAACCCAATGAAACTATGAGCCATGCTATGGAAGGCCACCCAAGATGGACAGGTCATAGTGGAGAGTTCTGACAAAACGTGGTCCACTGGAGAAGGGAATGGCAAACCACTTCAGTATTCTTGCCTTGAGAACCCCATGAACAGTATGAAAAGGCAAAAAGAATGATAGTATTGAATTATAGGGTTTCCCAGGTGGCTCAGTGGTAAAGAATCTGCCTGCCAATAGAGGAGATGCAAGAAATGTGGGTTCGATCCCTGAGTTGGGAAAATCACTGGAAGTAGGAAATGGCAACCCACTCCAGTATTCTTACTTGAAATATTCCATGGAGAGAGGAGCCTGGCAAGCTGCAGTCAAAGGGGTCGTAAAGTGTCCAACATGACTGAGCATGGCACACATAGGCACCTACAGTACTGAATTATAACCCAAAGAATAAAATAAATATCCATAAGCTCATACTGATATAAATAACTGAATAAATAAATAAATGGGAGAAAATATAGAATTCTTCTCTACACAAGAATTCCAAATAAGAAATGAAGAAAGAGAAAGCTACCATTAAGACAGCATAACAGCTAAATCAGTTCAATTCAGTGGGTGAAAGTTTGAGACGAAATAGGATATTTGCATAGCCTCAAAGTATCTCTCCCCAAATCCTTATTAGTTACAGAGAGGAACACAGGAAGATTAGTGGAGAAATCTAACAGACTTCACCTTAAGAAAGTGATAAACAATAGTAATAAGACAGATATATCATATTCTCTCCAAATATGAGGCATCAAGAAGTATACAGTATCACTTGTGTGGTATTCTTTCCAAACTGCATAACCTCAATCTAGCCATGAAAATTCATGACAAACGCAAACTGAGGGACATTTTACAAGATAACTGAGCAGTAGTTTTCAAGACCCCAAGGTCAGAAAAGACAAAGATCAAGGAAAGAGACCAGACAAGTAAACACAGAATAGGATCCTGGATTATATCCTGACACAGAGAAAAAGACATTTGTGGGCAAACTAACGTTTGATGAAATCCAAATGAAGTTTGTTGTTTAGTTAATTGTATTGTACTGGTATTAATTTCTCAATTTTGATCATTGTGTCATGATCACATAAGATATTAATAGTAGTTAAGCTGGGTGAAGCATATATAGGAGCTCTATGTACTGTTTTTGCAACTCTTCTGTGAATCTAAAATTACCTGATAATACAAATTTTGTAAAAATTATCTTGGTTGGGATGAAAATTTTTAGTCACTTTTACTGCTTCCTTATCTATCCTCCCAGTACTTATTTACACATATATAAAATTTTTATCCCCTCTATTATTCCATAATACCTTGTTTTTCTCACTGAATGTGTACCTTGGAGACTTCCCATGTAAGTACATATATATTTTCTTTTCCAGTTTTTTATTATCAATAAAATTTTAAACATAGAGAAAACTGGTAAACATATACCATCACCTCTATTTCCTCATTTTTAAAAATAAATGTGTGGCTGTACTGACAGCCACTATGGAGAACAGTGTGGAAATTCCTTTAAAAATTGCAAATAGATCTGCCTTATGACCCAGCAATTCCACTGCTGGGCATACACACTGAGGAAACCAGAATTGAAAGAGACACGTATACCCAAATGTTCATCGCAGCACTATTTATAATAGCCAGGACATGGAAGCAACCTAGATGTCCATCAGCAGATGAATGAATAAGAAAGCTGTGGTACATATACACAATGGAGTATTACTCAGCCATCAAAAAGAATACATTTGAATCAGTTCTAATGAGGTGGATGGAACTGGAGCCAATTATACAGAGTGAAGTGAGCCAGAAAGAAAAACACCAATACAGTATACTAACACATATATATGGAATTTAGAAAAATGGTAGTGTTAAACCTGTACATGAGACAGCAAGAGAGACACAGATGTGTAGAACAGCCTTTTGGACTCTGTGGGAGAGGGAGAGGGTGGGAAGATTTGGGAGCGTGGCATTGTAACACGTATGATATCATAAGTGAAACGAATCGCCGGTCTAGGTTCAATGCAGAAGGCTTGGGACTGATGATGTGCGGGGATGATCTGGAGGGATGGTGTGGGGAGGGAGGGGGGGGTCAGGATTGGGAACTCAGGTACACTTGTGGCTGATTCATGTCAATGTATGGCAAAATGAATACAGTATTGTAAAGCGAAACAAACTAAAAAATAAAAATTTAAACTTAAAAAAATTAAAAATAAATGTGTGGTATCCCATTCTGTGGAGTTAACTCATGTATATCTCATCTCATACTTAGATGTTGAAATCTGTTTTGATCTACTATTGTCGGAATGGAGTAGAAAATGAGTCAGAGATGGAATCAAATTGAAAATCATGGGCTTTGAAACCAGAGAGATCCAAGCCCAAATAACCTTTTTGTCACTGTCTGTATGGCTCTAGGCAATCTCACTTCCTCAAATCTCAATTGCCTTATCAGTAAAATGGGAATATAACTACTACATCTTAAATTTACAGTTGGGATAATGTGAGGCAACATACAGTCAGCCCTCCATATCCATGAGTTCCACATCAACGAATTCAACCAACCTCGGATATAAGGTTTTTTGGGGAAAAAAAAAATTCCTGTAAGTTACAAAAAGTAAAACTTGAATTTGCTGCAGAGAGCAACTATTTACATAACATTTACACTATATTAGGTATTACAAGTAATCTAGAGATGATTTAAAGTATAGGGAAGATGTACATAGTTTATATGCAAATATTATCCTATTTTATATAAGGGACTTGAGCATCCTTGGACTTTGATATCCTGGGGGTGGGGGAGTCCTGGGAACAATACCCTGCAGATGGGGAGGGATGACTGTATATAAAACATCCAATTCAAAAGATATTCAATAGATCATACTGTTATTTTGATTCAATCAGAAAATTTCAGAAATACCTGGCAGCTGATTTAAGTCAACTTCAAAAACACCCATGTTTCTTCCTTCTGTTGATTATGTCATCCTATTAATACCAAGAGTACTCTTAGGAAATGTAAAACAGAGCTCCAGTAACATCTCTATAACTTTGACTTTATTCTTAAAGTGGATCAAAAACACAGAGTGAAAATCTACTTGACCACACAATTTAGTTGCTAAAGCTAAGTGACAGAGACCTTGTAANCTTCTGTTGATTATGTCATCCTATTAATACCAAGAGTACTCTTAGGAAATGTAAAACAGAGCTCCAGTAACATCTCTATAACTTTGACTTTATTCTTAAAGTGGATCAAAAACACAGAGTGAAAATCTACTTGACCACACAATTTAGTTGCTAAAGCTAAGTGACAGAGACCTTGTAAGAAGCACTGCTACCCTAAACTGATTCAACTAACAGATTTATATATTCAACTCTGGGCTGATCACCAGTTCATTAAAAAGTCAGAGAATCCTCCACATTTTAATCTCTATGGGTGAGTCATGTCTGACTCTTTGCAACCCTATGGGCTGTAGCCTTCCAGGCTCCTCTGTCCATGGGATTCTCTAGGCAAGAATACTGGAGTGGGTTGCCATATCCTCCTCCAAGGGATCATACCAACCCAGAGAAGATCTTTTATGTCTCCTGCACTGGCAGGCGGGTTCTTCACCACTAGAGCCACCTGGGAAGCTCTTTAATCTTTAATAAACCTGAAGCCAATACTTCATCAGACTGACCACAGAAGGTGAAGAACCAGTTAGTGAATCTGCCATTCTCATTCCTCCATAGTACCACCAACATATGAAAACTTTAATTTTGTGTATATGTTTGCATTTCTTTGTCCACAGAGTACATTTCCAACTCTCAGGGGAAGTGGTTGCAGCTAACTTTGCTGCTATTTGCGTAATTGCAATATCAAATCATTCCCAGTTGAGGAAAAAAACAGATACCTTCTCCTGGCCTACAAATAGAATACATAAACAGGAGAGTGTAGAAGCATTTTGTCTGTAGTAGCATTAAAAATTTATTCATTAATTCATTCACTAAACAAGGATTTACCAAGCTTCTATTGTCTGTGAGGCACTGTGCTCACTGTTGAAAATTTAAAAATCAAAATGAAGAGAACAAAGGTCTTGCCCTAGAGTAATTTACAGCCCAATCCAGGGGAGGTAAGACACACTGACAATTATAATGCTGTGAAATAAATACTTTGGGAGGGAATAGAATGCCTTTACGAAAGAGGTAAATCTTTACATTTGCCTTGAGTTCACCAGAGTGAGGGCATGCCTGGCAGAGCAAGCAGACCCTGCAAGGGCAAAGACATGGCCTGTAGGCTTGAATTCAAGGTTCCATTAGGGAGGGGATCAGGTGTATATGAGGCTTGTGGATGAGGCTGAAGCTTTTAGCAATTTGGGCTTCATACTTTTTAATGGAAAACGACAAGTTTAAGTGGAAGCTATTTAATGTTTTTAAGCAAAAGACTAAGATAGTCATGTTACTTTCTCAAAAGACCATTTTGGTAATTATATGAAAGATGCTTTGGGAAGAATGATTGTAAACCCAGTTAGAACGCTATTCCAGTACTGTAATGAGAGAGAAAGTGGTCCTCATGGAATCTCTAGGATTGCCATGGCTGAAAAGACCTTACTTTTTGAATGAGGCCAACAAGTATGAAAACTACTGAGCTGGCCAAAAGATGTTACAAAAACCCCAGATGAACCTTTTGGTTAACCCCGTATTTGTCATTTGAAATCAAGAGGGAAATCAGGAAAACAATCAATAGGTTTAGGCACTTAGAAAAAAAGTCTTTTAATATAACAAATTCTCAAATGTCCAGAAACTGGTTCTCTTAACAGATGAACTAGTTTATTAAAGACTTCAGATTCTTTTCTCTAACTTTGTAATTGCTAAAGCTTTCCTATGGTATGCCAGATGGTAGACAGAGGAAAATAAATTAAAAACACTAAATTTAAACAATTTGGCTCCCTGACTACTGCTTAATATGGAGATTCAAGGAGAAGGTGAAAATTCCCATTACACTGAAATGTGCAGATTATCTGTGTTGTGCATACATATACCCCTTACCTCCACACATAAATCAGAAGTCACTGCAAGAGAAAACGTAAGAGAAAATGACTGTATTGACGCTCTAAAATACTCTCCCGCTTTTTATGTTAAAAGCTTTATAAGGTCCCTTCACTTGAATAATATATGAGGTGCTCCTCTCTTTCCCTGGATGGGCTTACAGTTTGATGAATATGTTTTACAGCTGTGGTTTGATGGACATTCATCTTACGCAGGGCTCAGCTGTCTAAGAACAGCGAGATCAGTTCAGCCAGCCACTCGCTAGGCAAATCTCGGATCCGACTGCATTCATTTGAGGGCGAAAATTATTCTCAGCTGCAACCCCAGGGAGACGAGAATGGCTTAATCGCCCTCGCGCTGGTAAAAGGTGTTTTGCCCAGCTACTTAAAGCAAAATCGCATTGTCCTCTCACTGTAGAAGACTTCGTTAAGTTTGAATTCCCACTCTTAAAACTCAGAAACGACTGCAGTTTTCTTCTCAACGCTCTCTCTCGTTGAGAAATACCTACTAATCTGTACACAAGGCAAGAAACAAATTACGCTGAAGAGATCAAAGGCAAGAGAGCGGATCCCGGGTGTTTTACTCTCGGTCTGGCCATCATGATCAAGGATGAAGAGAGACTGTTTTTTCTTTATTGGGAAAAATGTTTGAGCTCGGTTTTACCATTTTTAATACTCATTTAAAAAAATCTTATTTTCCTATTGTTCAGGAAAATTTGATACTTTCCGTCCTTCTAAAAACATTTACTTTTCTTGGACTCTGGTCTGCTGTGGGATGTCAAATAACCCAAAAGCACACGCTCACGGGGAGGAAAAGCTTAACTCTGCAAAGCTGGCGCCGTAGGACCTCCGGGAGGTGAGTGGGCTGAAACTACCTATCCCGGCGTGCCTGGCTCGCGAGCACAATGGAGCCCTGTCGTCATCCGGGTCACTGGGCTGTGCGTTCCGTGCGCGCCGCTGGATTCCGGCCCGGATCCCGCCCAGGGCGGAGGGCCCTGTAGGGCCGGGAAAACTGCGATTCCCGGCATGCCCTGCCACGGGTGCGCCTGCGTACGGGAGCTACCGCGCCGGGGAGCGGGTAGGTATAAAGTGGAGTCTTAGTGCCATGGAAACCAGCCTGCCTGATGCCGGACAGAGCCACGGGAGGTAGAAGGACTGTGGGGTGAGGCTCCGGGGCGCTGGGAGATGCGGGTCCTCGGGGGCGAGTCGGTGGCTCAGATAAGGCCCCCGTCATCTCTCCCTGCCGCCCTCTCCCCTCGCTGGCGGAGTTTAGTTTCGCCCTCTAGACCTCAGGACCCTGGGATTTATGGCACTTCTGCACTGGATTCGGTTGAAAACCGTTTAGGAGCGAGGTTTGCATTGACCTGGCTCCAGTGAGGGAAAGAAAGATAGCCACCAGAGATGGTCTGCCGATAAACCCCAGTACACTTTTCTTTACATGTTAAGTTGGCGTTATAGGTACCTGGGAAAACCATTTCGACGTTAATTATTTCTTAGTTTTGCCACCTGTTATCTTCCTTCGCTTGCTTGTTAGCTAATAATGTTGGAACAACTTAATTTTTTGCTCAACTATCCCCTTTGCTACTCTCAATATCCCATGTACTGTCCGGCTCTGGAGATGGAAGTGGTTAAGAATCTGACCTTAGGTGAAGCTCGAGTTAGTCAGACTTGAAGGTCTCACAGTCATCTTGGAGCGCCCAGGGCTAGGTCTTTGAATCTTTTCTGTTCTCTTGTTATCCAGTCTCCACGACTTTAAAAACTATGTTGACAACTTCAAAATGTATATCCCTATTCCACCTTTCTCTGCTGACTCCATATCTACAAGTTGAGTCATGTATTGGGCATCTTTCCTGTTTTAAATTTAACATTTCCAAAACAACTTGATCTTTCCCCTGAAACTTGTTCTTCCTAATAGACTTTCATTGTCTCAGTAAATGACAACACCCTCCTTCCAGTGCTTCCTTTCCCATCTAATCTATGAGCCAAACTTGTCTTGAAAATATGTCTGGACACTGACCTCTTCTTACTTCTTACTGTTCCGTTGCTTAGCACCCTGGTCCTAGCCCTCGGCATCACCCCTGGATTATTGTAGTTGCTTTCCAATGGGTTTTCCTACTTCTGTTGTCTTTCTGCCATCTTTCTGTTGTCTTGGCTACCATCTAGGTAGAGTGATCCAGTTAAAAGTTAAGTTAGATCCCAGCACTTCTCCATTCTAAAACTTGCGAGTGCTCTGAGAATAAAGGCAGACCTTTACAATAGCCTCTAAGTGGGCTTCCCTGGTGGCTCAGGGGTTAAACGTCTGCCTCCAGTGTGGGAGACCCAGGTTCGACCCCTGGGTTGGGANACTCCTTTGCCATAAACATTCTCCTCACAAATAGGCTTCAGATATCAATCCCTCCCATGGCCTCAAGCTATGGCCTATGTGCTCATCCTGGAATACTCTTTTGTAAAAGTCCTTGAACAAATGTCAATGATTAACTTTATGAATTATTTTCTGAGCAATGCTGCAGAAGACTTTGTGCCTTCTCATGCTCCTCTCAAGAACAATGAGCACCTTAATATTCCTTTTCAGTCAACTCAGCCGAGGAGAGGAAAAGACAAGTCAGAATTGCAAGGGATCCTTCATCTGTGCCTGCGGAATGAGGAGAGGGGGCTGGGGACCATGCCTCCATTTTGTCAGTGATGCTTAACACGGCTCCCGACAACAAATGAACAAACTAAACATTTTACCTATTTCTTCAAATGGAATATAAGTTCCAGAAGAGCAAGGAATTTGTCTCTCTAGATCATTGCTGTATTCCTTGGTGTCAGAACAGTTTCTGGTTCATGGTGGGCATTCAGGAAATGTTTGTTGGACATATGAGTTAATGAAGACAGTATTACTGACCAAATTATTTTTTAGTGATTGTGATAAGCAACACTGAGTCCCCGGCCTGTTTTTGGAACCAATAGCATATAGTTGCAGTTATTGCCACGTATAAGAATGGAGCTTGTGTCTGCAAAAGCAGATGTTGCCTTTTCAGAATCACCTGACTTACTAGATATTGCTTATGACATTTGTCTTATTCAAGCCATGCTTTCAGTGAAGTAACCTGAGCTTTTTGAAAATACTTTCCCTGAACATAAGGACAGAACTGTATTAATTTGATAATGACATATTTATGAAAGTAATTGTGAATTAACTTTTTAAAAAATAAAAGCTTATATCTTAGTATTTTTATTATTATCGCTATCAAACTTCAAGACTTAGGATCAAGGCTGCATTCAGTGATATTCAGAAACAGCATAGCACAGATATGTTCAAGCTATATATTCTCTTTGTTAGCATATTAGCAATTAAAGCTCTTTTCTTGTAAGAGAAGTTATGGCTTCTATCCCCTTATGTTAAAGAGTTGAAAGTCTATTATAACTTATAGAATTGCATGTCTACTGAATATAACATCATAAAGTTCTGGCCACTGGCCTCCAAGTAGCCTGTGGATTATGTATGAGGACTTGATATTTCTGTTGCCTTTGCTTGGACCCGCCCGATAAGGGAGGACAGGCAGGGATGGGAGTGTCTGCAGTGAAAGTCAGAGTCTACCTTGACTCTAAACCTGAGCTCAATAGATTCACTTGATCCCGAGTCCTTCCTTTACTCTTACTCTAACAGGCTCTCAGGGACTTCTTGGTGGATGTTAAGGCTGTGTTTGCTGTTAGTACTGGGTCATCATTGCTGCTTTGTTTCTGAGGATTTTCCTGATCTTAACATTGTTTGTTTCCCCATGTGGAGAGGGGATGGGGAAGAAGAATTTTCAACTAACCCTGAGACCTGTTTGTAATAAATCCTCCAAGGAATAATTGGCTTGTTTAGTTTTTGAATCAACCTCTTAAATGACCTGAATCTCAGTGATAGAGAATATTTTGGGGACAACGCCATATATTTCACACAAAAACTAGATCCCCTACACACCATCAGGTGATGGCCCAGGCATCTAGATCTCTCCTTTAGAATGAGTTTCTATAAACCTCCTGTCCCTCAGAGGCTGGGGGCCAAGTTTATTCTTCCTTTTTGTTTGAGAGTACGTTTTTCTTTGCAGAAGCCTGAGAAGCTCCAGTATAGTTCAGGTTCAGGTGGGTGTGAGCAATGATGCCAATCAAATTCTTACCTAAATGTATATAGACTTTTGTCTTTTCTAAGCAAAT
Source organism: Neotragus moschatus (assembly GCA_006410615.1). NCBI lineage: Eukaryota > Metazoa > Chordata > Mammalia > Artiodactyla > Bovidae > Neotragus > Neotragus moschatus. Next base: position 1,248,849 of record SJYA01000305.1, on the reverse strand, counting down.
GAAACAACTTGAGTTGTCTTTCATCTTGTTTTTTTGGCTGAATGCATGCACACCCTGTAAAGTAATGTAAGCATTTTGTACATACTATGGGTACCTTGAGGAAATAGCAGCAAAACTATGACATTTCAATAATTACATGAAAAAATTTTAAGTGGAAACCTACATCCTATTAAAAATAGATGGGGCATTCCTAGTCTATTTTCTGTATTTTTTTTTTTTCCAAAAATGAACTTTTATATTTGTGTTAGTATTTTTGTCTGACTTCTTTTAATCAGACAACCAGCTCCCTGGGCATAACAAGTTGCCCCCAGAATTGCCCTTCCCTCCCACCTCAGGCACTGCTTGTCATTTCCTTTATCTCCTCCTCCTCCTCCTCATTTGTCTACCAGCTATTACCTGGGACTACTGTGTATCCCAGGAATGCTATTGATGCAAGAAACAGGAAAGAATGACTAACAGAAGTTTATATTTCTCACATAAGCAAAGTTCGGAGGTTACTACTTTTAAATGTCAGGTTAATCTGAGCTACTGTGGCCTTTTCCATGTTCTAAGATGCTGGTGATCCCTGGCTTTGTTTATATTTAACAGTGAGGCACTGCATGGCTGACTTTTCTGAGAGCCTTCAGAGCTCTGGGCATCACACAGGAGGAGGAAAGGACTGGTGCCATCATTTCTGTTCTTTTTATCAGGAAAAAAAAATCTTCCCAGAAGCTTCTTGAAAACTGCCTAAAGCCTCACTGGCCAGAACATGTCACATGGATGTGCCAGCTATAAGGAAGGGTGGAGATGTGAACTTTTCAAGTTCTTTTGGAGAGAGAGGACAGGAGCCAGCTGTCTATCACAAACCAGATTAAAAACCCTTTTCTTACTTTATCTCACAACCCTTGGCCTGGTTTATTTCTATGTTGGCAGTGGCCAGACAGCAGGTGAAAGAAGGTGGAATGGAGGGTAAATCCGTGTTGTGTTTTCCATTGCTACTTCTCCATTTTCTCCCCACCCTCTACTATGGTGGTTCCCCCAACCCTGGCCCTAGTTTCATGGCAGTAGAACCAGTCCTGGGGTTTGTCTTGTGGTTCTTCTATTACCTATCCTAAAACTATCCTTGCTCGTGGTAACCTCAGCAGGAATCTCAAAATATGGCTTTTCCCCAGAAATGTAGATAAATCTCACTTAACATCTTTGTGTATCCAGAGACTCCACTGATACCTGCCTGTACCTTTGTCTTTCCCTTTAAGAATGCATTGAAAACATAGAAGCTTCTTTATGCCATAACCTTAAGCTGATTGTTAACAGAGGATCTGTTAAAGAATTCAGAAAGGTTATGTGTGTGAGAAATGCATTATGTTTTATAGAGGAGCACAAAGGAGCGAAATCTTGATCAGAAGCATAAAATAAGACTAAAAAAAAATTTGTACACTTTGACCTTCATCATTCCATTTCCCTTAGCCCCTGGCAACCACCATTCTATTCTGTTTCTATGAAATTGGATTTTTTTTCATTGGTTTGGTGTTTAGATTCCATATATGAGTGATACCACACACTTTTCTTTTCCTCTGTCCAGCTTAGTTCACTTAGCACATGCCCTCCAGATTCATCCTGCAAGTGGCAGGATGGCCTCTCATGTGGCTGAATAACATTATAAATCACATCTTTCTTCATCTACTGAAGGACATCTAGGTTGTTTCCATATCTTGGCTGTTCTAAATACTGATACAGTGAACATGGAAATGCAGACACCTCTTTATGATACTAATTTTATTTCCTTCAGATATTTACCCAAGAGTGGGATTGCTGGATCTTCTGGTAGTTCATTTTTAATTTTTTGAGGAATCTCCATACTGTTTTCCATTATGTCTGTACCAGTTTACATTCCCACCAACAGTGCCTAAAATTCCCTTTTCTTCACATCTGTGCCAATGTTTGTTGTCTTTTGTTTTTTAAAAAAATAGCCATTCTAACAGATGTGAGCTGCTATCTTGTGATTTTGTTTCCCTGATGATTAGTGATGATAAGGATCATTTCATGTACCTGTTCGCTACCTGTAAACCTTCAATAGAAAAGTGTCTTTTCAGATCCTCTGCCCATTTTTTAATTGTATTGTTTCTTGGCTACTCCACTATATGTGTTCTTTATATACTTTGGATATTAGCCCTTTAATATGGTTTGCAAATATTTTGTCCCATTCTGTAAGTTACCTTTTCAAGTAAGAGGATCTAGTGTATAACATGATGACTATAGTTAAAATGAGATTGTATACTTGACAGTTACTGTGAGAAGGTCTTTAAGCATTCTTGCCACAACAAAAAAGTTAGCTACGTTAACTATACAAGGTTGTTAATTTTGTGGATGTAATTATTTTGATTTTGGTAACATTCTGCAAAGTATATGTATGTCAAATCGCATATACACTTTATATATATTCAATTTTATATTTGTCAACTATGATTTGAGCAAATACCAGGCGATAATGAAGGACAGGAGCCTGGCATGCTGCAGTCCATGGGAGTCACAGAGTTGGACGTGCATTAGCAACTGAACAATAACGTCCCTCAATAAAGTTTTTTCCTTTTATTTAAGTAAAAAATAGAAAAGCCATTCTCTGGGACCTGTAGGAGAAAGATAGAAGGTAATTGAAGAGCTATTTCATGATGAGAAAATGTCTTCAATGGCTATAGCAATATTACATTGGCAAGAAGTTCAGCCTTGCCACAGTGCCCCCCCCAACCCCCGCCATGGTTCTTAAATCCTGCCATCCTTACTTAATTCCTTCATTGGTTCCAGGGGACCATCTTCAGTGACTTGAACCTGAAGTAGTCCCGACTTCCATTGCCTGGGAGGTAAGGAGAAGAGAGAGTAATTACACACCAAGTTGAGGAGAAAGATGTGTTAATAATATCCCAAGTGGGGCCTTTGTGAGCACATTCTCATAGGTACAGTATTGCTAGTGATGGTTAAGGCTTACAGTTTGTTTAATGTAGAAATGTCTGTACAGGATGGAGTTACAGGAAAATGTTCTTAAAGTTTCCACCACTGATCTTGTCATTGAACTTTGGAAACGTGATTCAGTGGTGAGAATGCTTTTAAACTAATTCTGCTTCTGTAATTAATACGTGAAAGAGTAGTGTCGCTACTCCCAATTACTCTTGTGTGGTCTTGAGGGAGGAGTCTGGTAATTTGATGTCAGTAGCTGTAGAAGAATCTTTGCTATGAAGTTAGTTTGCAAGTTATTTTTAAAAGTCACTGCTTCAAGGTATTTGATGAATCTATTTTATGGCAACTGCGCAGAGGTCCAAGTACTGCAGAGTTGTTTTTATCAGAAAGTTTGGATGGCAACATGTTAAAATGAAAATGGCTGGTAATGAAAGAGGTAATAACTCCCTCAGCCAAGTTGTAGATCCTAGTGTATGTCTAATAGTAGCAGACAGGATAGACTGTGATCAGGAGCGAACTACCCAACAGTCTGTGGCTTATAACAACGTAAGTTTATTGCTCACTCACACTGTGCGTCATGGATGGGCCACAGCTCTGCTCACGTCATCTTTACTCTGAGATCTTAGCCTATGGAGAAGGCCCTCTCTGGGATGTTGCTCATCTTACAGAGAAGGGAAAAGAAAGCGCTGATGAATGACAAGTTGGCTCTTAAAGTTTCTTTGTGTGTCTGTTCAGTTGCTTCAGTAGTGTCTGACCTTTGTAACTCCATGGACCGTAGCTCACCAGGCTCCTCTGTCTATGGGATTTTCCAGACAAGAGTACGAGAGTGGCTTGCCATGCCCTTCTCCAGGGATCTTATTGACCCAGGGATCTTCCTGATCCAGGGATCAAACCCTCATCTCCTGTGCATCTTCTGCTTTGCAAGTGGATTCTTTATCACTGAGCCACCTGGGGGAGCTCCTTAAAGCTTCTACTCACATTTAATTGACCAAAGCAGGACACATGGCCATTTCCAAGCTAAACAGGACAGGGATGTATAATCCTCCACAAGAAGGGGCAGTTGCTATCTTGAACAATAATATAGCAACTACACGAATATCGTAACTTTATTCTCAGGTGCATATGGAATCTACAATGTCCAGACCAGTCCTCTCTCCAACCCGCATCAATGCTACAGCTTCTGAAACATTCACAGTACTTCAGCAAAGGATGAGAATAGTTGAAGAACAGACCAGCTCTCTGAGGGATGACCTAATAATGTTGGACTTTGGTGACAAAAGGTAGCAAATTAAAAATGAACACTGTAGGTTGAGTTTTGCTTCACTGGTTACAATAAAGAGTCACAGTATGGATGGCTTGGCAGTTGAAATAAGTATTTAGAAAATAATTGAGAAATAACCATTTTGAATAGAATATTAATTAGAAAATATTTGCAAGATAAAGAGTTATCCTCCTATAATAGAACTACTACCACTTCTAAACAGGTATTCAAAGTGTGTTATATTCAATACTTGATTAAAAACAAATGTAATTATTTACCTAATTAGAAAACAATTTGATCCTTTTTGTAAAAATAGACTTTGATATTAGTTAAGATGAACATCTCACCTGATTCATACCATTAATATGATCTGTATTTTCTTTCTCCAGATTTACTGTAAATTAAGAGAGAGATTTTAAGTCTTAAAAAAAATTCATAGTTTAGAATGCTGCTGCTGCTGCTAAGTCACTTCAGTCATGTCTGACTCTGTGCGACCCCATAGATGGCAGCTCACCAGGCTCCCTCGTCCCTGGGATTCTCCAGGCAAGAACACTGGAGTGGGTTGCCCTTTCCTTCTCCAGTGCATGAAAGTGAAAAGTGAAAGTGAAGTGACTCAGTCGTGTCCGACTCTTAGCAACCCCATGGACTGCAGCCTACCAGGCTCCTCTGTCCATGAGATTTTCCAGGCAAGAGTACTGGAGTGGGGTGCCATTGCCTTCTCTGAGTTTAGAATGAAGTACTCAAAAAAAGAACTATGTTTTTCCTTTGTGCTATAGAAGAAGTTATTCCCATTAAAAGTTAGATTACTAAAAGCCTGAAGAATATGGGTGCTTACACAGCCAATATTGAATTTACTGGTGTGATTTTCTTTAAAATTACATATATATATATTTTCCTGAATGTCTCTTGTGAAGATCAAAAATCAGTATGATTGGTGTCATAGCACCTATAGAGTAAATAACTGTTCAGCAGTTAAAAGATTAAAATTGTACCAATGTTGAGTATGTCAGAACAAAATAGGAATTTTTATTATGTCTTTGTTTAAAAATTTTCTTAGAAGGATGTGAGTATATTGTCTCCATGCTAATTCTTAATTTTCTATTATAGAATTAGCATTTAGCATGTTTTATGTATCACTTGTTTTTACATACAAAGCAAGTTTACGAAAAATTCAGATTAAAATAACCATTAAAATATCAGTAATTTTTACCCATCCCACGTTGGTCTCATTCTCTTTACCTAGTTGTTGTTATTTAGTTGCTAAGTCATGTCTGATTCTTTGTGACCCCATGAACTCTAGCCCACCAGGCTCCTCTGTCCATGGGATTTACCTAATAGTTCTCTCTATAGTTAAATTTGCAGAGGCTTAAAGAACTTACTGTTTATTCTCAGTAGAAATGCAACATTGACTCAGTGGTTTCAGTTTCAGTTTAATCACTCAGTCATGTCCAACTCTTTATGACCCCATGGACTGTAGCACACCAGGCCTCCTCCTTCCATTGCCAACACCTGGAATTTATTCAGCCTCATGTCCACTGAGTTGGTGATGCCATCCAACCATCTCAACCTCTGTTGTCCCCTTCTCCTCCCACCTTCAATCCTTCCCAGCATCAGGGTCTTTTCAGATGAGTCAGCTCTTCGCATGAGGTGGCCAAAGTATTGGAGTTTCAGNTTTTTTTTAAAAAAGGCACTCACAGTACTGATCTTTGTTGATTTCAATGTGAGCAACAGGCAAAGATGAATTGGAAAGTTAATAGAACCAAAAAAGTACAGAAATATTAATACTGAAATAGCCTAGCAATGCAACAGGCAGCTAATTACTTTTTTAAACAAAGACATTAATTGATAAGCTGATGGGTTGAATTTTAAATCAAATGAAAATACGAATTTCAAAAGTTCACTTTATGAAATAGTGTTTTTCTTCTATTAAAATCAGTCAGNACTGAAATAGCCTAGCAATGCAACAGGCAGCTAATTACTTTTTTAAACAAAGACATTAATTGATAAGCTGATGGGTTGAATTTTAAATCAAATGAAAATACGAATTTCAAAAGTTCACTTTATGAAATAGTGTTTTTCTTCTATTAAAATCAGTCAGTCAGTTCAGTTGCTCAGTCGTGTCCGACTCTTTGCGACCCCATGAACCACAGCACGCCAGGCCTCCCTGTCCATCACCAACTCCCGGAGTTTACCCAAACTCATGTCCATCAAGTTGGTGATGCCATCCAACCATCTCATCCTCTGTCATCCCCCTCTCCTCCTGCCTTCAATCTTTCCCAGCATCAGGGTCTTTTCCAATGAGTCAGTTCTTTGCATCAGATGGTCAAAGTATTGGAGTTTCAGCTTCAACATCAGTCCTTCCAATGAATATTCAGGATTAATTTCCTTTAGGAAGGACTGGTTGGATCTCCTTGCAGGCCAAGGAACTCTCAAGAGTCTTCTCCAACACCACAGTTCAAAAGCATCAGTTCTTCGGCACTTAGCTTTCTTTATGGTCCGACTCTCACATCCATACCTGGCTACTAGAAAAACCATAGCTTTGACCAGACGGACCTTTGTTGACAAAGTAATGTCTCTGCTTCTTAATATGCTCTCTAAGCTGGTCATAGCTTTTCTTCTGAGCGAGCATCTTTTAATTTACAAACTGATGTAAGGGTAGAACTATGCTCCTCCCTCCTCACCTTTTGCCTCGGTGCCCCTTGCTAAGTGCCCCTGCTCACAGCTGTCATTGTGCCCTTTGCTATGGAGTGGTTATGCCATGGTTTTGAAGGGTTGGTATCAGTAATATCTCAAGGCAACAGGTGCTATTTAAGTTTTATCGAGCAATGATGCTTTCTGGAGTTAGTATTCATTATAAGATTTAGATTCCACAGTATATTTATATTTCATAAAAATAAATACGTGTTGAAAATGCCGAAAGGAAATGTCTAGCTATAAAATAAGAAAACAATTGATAGGGAAAAAAAAAGTGAAGTATGGCTAGAGCTCCTTGTGTGTGTGTGTATTTGAGCACGCCTTCCCTTTACTGAGGGAAGAATAATGGCATGTGTGTGGCTTAGCAAAATAATATTTATTACTGGGGAACTGTTTGACAGGTAGACTGCATGGAAAAGCTGCTAACGGGAGGCACGGCATCTTACCTAATCATGATCCTGGCTTACAAGTCGCAGAGGCCATCTCCAAGTGGTCTATTCACATAGCAAATCTATTAGAAAGATTCTCAGGGGTCACACAAAATCCAAAGACGTTATAATAATCAGGATTCGGGAAGATGCGAAGCTTCACAGCAGGAGTTCATGAACCTTCCCCGAATTTGCACTGCTCTCACCCTTCACCTTCAGTTCCCCATTCTGAGAATTTTGTCGGCCCTTCCTAGGTCAGGTTCCAGTCCCTGGTGGAATTGGAAGCGGCCAGCATCCCATGACAGGAAGATGCTATGAGGGGTTTCTTCTTGCTGGGAGAGAAGGCAGTTTTCAACAAATAAAGTCTAAGCAGTCAAGCCTATAGATGTCTGGGATTAGGTTTTTGAGACAGAGGAAAAATTCTTATAGGGGAAATAAGAATTCAGAAATCATGGGAGTACAATGTAGTGGTAAAGAGCATGGTCTCCAAAACAAATGAGGTTCAAATTCTTGCTCTGCCACACCCTAACTGCTAAGTACTTTGAGCAAGCACTTAACCTCTCTATGCCTCAGTTTCCCCATCTGTAAAAGGAAGCCAGTATCAAGCTGGCTTATGGAGTTGCTGTGAAGGTAAAACAAGTTAATATAGCGCTAATATTTAGGTGGCGACTGACTCAAAAGAAATGCCAGATAAGTGGTAGCTCATTAAGATGTTGACACTATAACCCAAATGTGGCTGGTGATGCGGATTTCCTTGGCTCTTGACTTTACCCAACTTTAGATCATACTTAACCCAAACTTTGGTGTTCCCCTGAAAATTTCCAACTCCAATATATTAGCTGGGGGGAGAGGGAGAGATAGATGATGGATAGACAGGTAGCCAGTCAAATAGATAGATATATGAAGCTTCATGGGCAGCCAAAAATAAAAGATGTTTCCCATATATCAAAACTTAATGAAATTCTTCTAGGTGTCCCTGACCTCTCCTTAAATTCCTCTACTCCTGGAAGTTTCTTTCTTTTGCCAGTACAAGCTTTGAAGTCCCCTCTAAGGGCTCCAGCAATTCAATCTGATTTCAAGTTTGCACTCGGCTGGGAGGTTAAAAAAAAAAAAAAAATCCTGCACTTCAGCAGTCTTACCCTCCATGCCAAGGGGCCCATCTGAGGATCCACACACAAAGCTGCCCTGACCTGTGCTGGATGCAGCGAGAGGGAAAGCGCAGAAACTGAAGTGGAGGGATTTCGCTGCAAAGAAATCTAGGTTTAACCCCAGGGTTTTAAACTTTCAAAACTGGAGATACAGAAATATCATTTGAAGCAGGGTGTAGATCAGACAGAGAAAGAGTATTTCAACGTATCGAAGGCAAAACAAGGGCTGCAGGCCTGCACTAAGGCTAGTGTTAGTGAGATGGTCTCATTTTGATGGAAACGTAAAGCCTGGAGGGGGGAGTCCTCATGAAAGTGTGTGTGGAGGACCACAGGGGACACGGGGCCACTGCCTCTGGGTGCCCTGTGAGGTGGGTACAAGGGCACCAGGGCAGTATGTGGTTGGTGCTCCTGCTTTGAATCCCAGTCCTGCCGCTCAACACCTACCTCTCTGAGGCCTTGGCAAATTACTTGAGTCTCCTCTGTCCCAGTTTTCTCATCTGTAAAAATACCACACACCTCAGACTTCCCTGGGGGTCCAGTGGTTAGGACTGTGCACTTCCAATGCAGTGGGTTCAATCCCTGGTCGGGGAACTAGGGTCCCGTGTGTGGTACAGTGTGGCCAAAAAATTTAAAAATTAAAGGAAATAAAACAGAACACATACCTCATATGCACATACCTTGCTTCCTGCATTAAATAACAGCTTCTGTGTGTAGTGCTTAGAACCGCAGCTGTGCACCGCAAGAGAATGCCCTTATTAGACTGTTACACTGATTGACTGGTCATAATGCCTGACTATAAAGGAGTCTTTCCACGTGGCAGAAGATGCGATGGGGAGAGGGGAGTTGAAAGTGTCTAGAATTCTGTTAAAATTCCAAAATAGTTTAAGCAATGGACACACTAATATTCAAAGTTATGAAATCATATACTGGATATAGTTTTACGATGCAACAAACTATCCTAAAGTAACTTTTCACCCTGGAGGATGAGATGAAAAGAAAATCAAAGACACAGGTCAGGATCTAATAGAATGTGGTTTGAAGAAGAGCCACCTCGTTTACATTTCAATCCCAGTCCTCTCAGAGTCCTGGAAGCCCTGGCCTCAGATTCCGTCTCAGAAAATCACTGTGGGACCTGGTGCACGTGAGTCACAGGTTGTAGCCGTACCTGACGCTTCCCACGCACAGTCATCAGACTCCCTCATCATCATGATCTACTGCCTAGTTGAATGCGTAGATCCAGATTTATTTACTTAAGAAAGAACTAGGTACTATGGCCTACTGTAGCATTTCATCCTCTTAACCTTGTGAGGGAGGTATTATCAGCCACATTTACCGACAGTGAAGCTGAAGCTCAGAGAATCTCCAAGCTTGTGCTTTGTACCAAGACCACACCGCTGACCAGTAGAAACAGGGTTTCAGCTCTGACCTTGCATCTGCTGTAATATGCTGCAATAATTTTTTTTTTCTTTCTAGAAGAAAACAAACAAAAAGACAACCCTCCTGCTACTTCCCGTGGCAGGAAGATGTCGTTAGATGGACATTCCTGATTCCTGCAAAGATCTTACATGTTTTCGCCTTTCAAACTTCCCTTCCCACCTGTTTCTTATACTTGCTTTATATTTGGCCAAGTCAGCCAGTTCCTGCTGAGTTCCTGAAATTGCTCCCTGTTTTGCCTTTGCTTTTATTTCCACTGCCTGGAGCAGCTCCTCGAGTTCACATTGCTTCTCCGTTCAGGCTTATCTGACAGCCAAACTGGAAGTGACTTTTTTTTTCCCCTCTTCTTAATCAGTAGAGCATACTCTCTGTGCCTCCCTTAAAGCATTTTTAATTTCTTAATCATGAAATGATGATCGATGTGACTGTTTTATTCCTGGAAACTTTTTAAAAGAAGGGAACTGTATCTGAAACATCTCTGGGATGCTTCAGATGGATAGTTTCTACAGGCTGTAACAGATGGGCTTGAACCAAGGCATCGTTCATCACCACAAACTGAGCAAATGAGCAAGGAGGCCACTTTCAGAGGTGGGCTGGTAGAGGAGTGAAGAACCCAGTTGTGGCATCACGTGGATTACAACAGTTTTACAGGACTAGTTAATGTCCTTCAAATATGACATGATTTGAACCAGCACACAGCGAGGATGCCTGGGTCTGGGAAGCCAAGGGTGGAAATGAGAATGAGTCCTCTCACTAGGACATCCCGTGACCCAGTAGAAGTCTTTCGTTTCTCATCCCCAAAACGTTGATTTCCTTTTGATCAGAGGTCTTGGTTTCCAAAACAAAGAAGCTTCCAAGTCCTCGGGGTTTCTTGTCCTAAACAAGGGCTTCCTTGTCCTAAAAATTGAGACTGACACCTGGTCGCCGTGGGTGTATCAAATGAACAAAGGAGTTTATACATTGGCTAGATGACCTATCAAGGGGAAACAGAGTTACTGTCACTCACTGGGGCATAAAGGAGAATACCTGGAACCCAAGGGATTCTCTGAGGAACCTCTTAGTATCCCCATATTGCATAGTAAACATTTCTANTCACTTTCTGCCATAAGGGTGGCATCATCTGCATATCTGAGGTTATTGATATTTCTCCCAGCAATCTTGATTCCAGCTTGTGCTTCTTCCAGCCCAGTGTTTCTCATGATGTACTCTGCATATAAGTTAAATAAGCAGAGTGACATTATACAGCCTTGACGTACTCCTTCCTATTTGGAACCAGTCTGTTGTGCCATGTCCAGTTCTAACTCAATGGTTGGGATTACTTTATAATATTGTTATATTGGCATCTTTGTCCAGGAGCCAGTTGGAAACTCCAGAATGTTTAGAACAACCTGTGAGCCAGAACATCACTAGACCTATCCAGAATGAGATAATTTGTTCAGGAAAAACAAATATTTTGTGGAAGAACTGTGAGTTCCTGGTCAATCGCATGTGCCGTCTGGAAAGTCTCATCCAGTCCTTGAAGATGAACATCTTCCGTCTGCAAACTGAGAAGGATTTGAACCCACAGAAGACAGGTACAGAGAGCAGAGGATCACCAGAAACGTGGGCCTGCGTGGGTGCTTGATGAGGCTGTGATTCTTTTCCTCACCTTCTTTAAGTTGCTGGTGACCCTTCTGTCCTGTCTGGTAGATTTTCTGAAGGAAAGGCTGAATACAATACAGGAGGAGCATTCCAAGGACCTCAAGCTGTTGCAACTGGAAGTGATGAATTTGCGCCAGCAACTGCGAGATGTAAAAGAGGAGGAAGACAAAGCACAAGATGAGGTGCAGAGGTTGACTGCGACTCTGGAGATCGCCTCTGAGACAAAGGTTTGTGTCCAAAGTTCTGGATAACAGATTCACCATTATGTGTAAGCTGGAGGAGGCAACAGACCGAGAAAACTGCCTTTTAACAATAGGTGATGTTGATGTGAGGGTTCTTGACATTTGAAATTTATCTCCATCAGTAGTGTAAAGCATTGTGCTATTAGTAACTGAATATTTATAGATCTCTTCTATGCGACTTTTGAGGACCCAGAGGTGTGAGGGAGTCTGAGTTCTTCAAAAGCTTATATGCTTACTGGGAGAACAAGGCATAACAGGAAACTAAAGAGAAAAGATAAGGGTATAAGAAATATTAAAGGACAAATGTAAGCCAATATTGCCAGCTAAGTGTTTTATGTGTAGGCAGGTTTAAGAAGATGTACATGTCTTGTCTAGAACAGATTAGGCTAGGCTTCAAAGAAGGGACAGGACCTGAGCTGAACCTTTAGAAGGTAAAGCAGAGAGGTGTGGACATTTCAAAGACCACTCACAGAGGCAGCAAAAAATAAAGACTAAGGAAAGAAATTTGTCTTCCCTCCATAGGCCAGGCAGTATAACAGAGATTGTTTTGTTTGAAACATGTTACTTGGCTTGATCTCTGCAAAACCTCAAGGTTAGGGTATTGTTGTCCTTACGTTAGTGATAAGAGGACTGGGGCCCAGAGAGAGGTCACTTCTCTGGGATCACGCTTCCCTGTATTCTTCCTGTATCTCAGATTTGAACCTGCATCTTTCTACTGGATGCAGTTCGGGGGAGATGCATAGGCTATCCTGACCAGAGTGGAGATTTGCTTGTGTGAAGTAAGTGGGAAATCAGCTAGAGCTAACTTCATTAAGGATCTCAAAATCAGGAGTAATCAAGTACTTGGGCTTGGTCTTTGGGGGAGTGACTAAGATTTTTGATAAGAAAGTGAAGTCGTGTCCGACACTTTGCGACCCCATGAACTGTAGCCTACCACACCTCCGTCCATGGGATTTTCCAGGCAAGAGTAATGGAGTGGGTTGCCATTTCCTTCTCCAGAGATAAGAAAGTGACATAATGAAAATAAGAAAACTAATCCAGAAATAATATAGGACAGCAGTCCCCAACCTTCTGGGCCCTAGGGAATGGTTTTCCTGGAAGACAGTTTTTCCATGGGGATGGTTTCAGGATCATTCAAGCACATTGATTGTGCTACTGACCATCTGTATTTGCAGCTGCTCTCCATTGTTAGCACCACTGCCTCAGCTCCACCTCAGATCGTCAGGCATTGGGTTCTCCTAAGAGGCACGCACCCTAGATCCCTCACATGTGCAGTTCATGGTAGGGTTCATGCTCCTCTGAGAATCGAATGCTGCCGCTGATCTGACGGGACACAGAGCTCAGGCGGTAAGGTGAGCTATGGGGAATCGGCTGTAGACACAGTGGAAGCTTCCCTCCCTTACCCAATGCTCACCTCCTGCTGTGCAGCCCAGTTTCTAACACCCCACAGGCCAGTACTGGTCCATGGCCCGAGGGGTTGGGGGTCCCTGGTATAGAGTATCAATTATAGGAGGAGAGACTGGAGACAGGAAAACCGGTTAGGAATCCATTGCATTATTTGAGGCATAGACCTTATTAGGTCTGAACTATAGTTGTGGCATGTTGTAAAGACAGGGTATGCTGGAATATGGTATTGGGCAGGGGCTCAAGGTAAGGAAGAAGGCATAGATGACTCTGAGGTTTTACATCTTATGAAAGAATGACTAGTGAAAGCTGTGTTTTTCATCCTCAACTCCTAAGCATATTTGAGGCTAGAAGAAATGGTGTTTGTTATTTTAGTCTCTAAGTTGTATCTGACTTTTTGTGACCCCCATGGACTGTATGCCACCAGGCTCCTCTGTCGGTGGGATTTCCCAGACAAGAATGCTGGAGTGCATTACCATTTCCTTCTCCAGAGGATCTTCCTGACCCGGGGATCAAACCCATGTCTCCTGCTTTGGCAGGTGGATTCTTTACCTTTGAGCCACCAGGGAAGCCCTAGAAGAAATAGAGTACTTCAAAAAAAACAGGAATATATCCCGTAAGAAAAATATCTAGCAGTTACCAGGTTTTCCTCTGATGATTGAATTTTACACAGGAGGTACCTGTGACTAGTCATTTTTTAATGATCTAAAAGGGAAAATGATAGAAGTTGTGAATCAAAGTAATAAAATAACTTTAAATATCTCATTGTAATAATTTCTTTAGGTTCATATTAAGAAGTATTTATAACTATAGTCAGAACAGCTTTTATGGATTTCCCCCAAAAGTCTAGATTTGATATACCTATGGACAGTTTATTCCTATCAGATTTTAGAACCTTTTCTACTTCTATTTTTAGAAGAATGCAGCTATTATTGAAGAGGAACTGAAGACCACAAAACGTAAAATGAACCTTAAAATTCAAGAGGTAAGGTAAAAAGGATGTGGAGAGGGTGGACGGGCACTGGAATGGTAGAGGGGGAAGTCAAGAAAGTGAATAGAGTGAGAAGAAACCACTGAAGAAGAAAATGTGACTATCAGGAGGCTTTTTTAAATATGCTGCTTGAAGTTATACCTGCGTTTATATGACATTAAGACTTCCTTTTACCTCAGTAATGCCATAAAAACTGAAATAAAAAATAAGTGCTGAGTCAGGAGGGAACAGTAACCATGGAACTCATGCAGTTGCCTATCCACTAGAGTTAGTGGGCCCCTTCACACAAAGAGCTTTCACATTAACTTAACATTTAAAATAAAAAGCTTTTAATAAGTCTGCTCATCTAACTTTACCTTATAACTTTCAGCCTCTATTTAAGTAGATAACAGATTGGAATTATGAAGTAGGTGGTTACTAAAAGTTGTTGGACTAAAACTGTGCAGCTGAAAACAGTGGGAAGAGTCAGAATTACTAACTCAGTATACCCTGACAGTGTCCTAAAAACCTCAGTATTCCCTGATGGAATAATTGACATTAGTCCAATCAAAAGTATCAAATTATATTTAAAATATTCTGTTCTACAAAACAGAAATAGATATAGTATTTTAAAAATTATAAATTTTAGTGTGCTTAAGGTGGTAAGTGTAGCTATCTCTGGAACATTCTCTTATGTGAAGTGCTTTATTTATCAGTAATTGCTGACAAAAACATTGTTCATTGCTGGAATATATTGTTTCACATTAAAAAAATACTTTGGATATTTTAATAGACTTTTTGAGCTGTTTTAAGTTTTTAGAAAAATTGCACATAGGTAGAGTTCCCATATACTCTTTCTCTCCACCCCCAGAGTTTCTGTTATTATTAACATTTTGTATTAGTCTGGCGCCTTTGATTTGTTATATTTGATTATGAACCAGAATTGATACATTATTAGTCCACAGTTCAGATTGTTTCATTTTTTAATTTATTACAGTATACAAAAGAGGTTCACTTCACTGCCCTAAAAATACCCTCTGCTTTACACACTCATCACTACCACCCCTTTTTTCCCAAGCACCTGGCAACTACCAATCTTTTCACTGTCTCTGTAGTTGGAATCATATAATATGTTGCCTTTTTGGACTGCCTTCTTTCACTTATTTAGCATATGTATTTAAATTCTCCATATCTTTTCATTGTTTGATCATTTATTTTTATCACTGAAGAATAATCAATTGTCTGGATATACTAAAGTTTATCCATTTACATACTGAAGGATGTCTTGGTTCCTTCCAAGTTTAGCAGTCATGAGTAAAACTGCTATAAACATTCATGTGCGGGTCTTTTTTTGTTTTTTGGACATGTTGTTAACTTGTTTGGATAAATACCTAGGAGCATGATTGATGGATCATATGGTAAGCTTGTGTTCAGGTGTCTAAAAAACTGCCAACCTGCCCTGCGATGACTGTACCATGTTGTGCTTCCACCAGCAATGAATGAGAGTTCGTATTGTCCCACATCCTCACCAGTGTTTTGAGTTTTTACCATTCTAATAGGTGTATGTATAGTGGTATTTTGTTTTAATTTTCAGTTCCTTGATGATGTGATATTTAGCATCTTTTCATATGTTAATTTTCCATCTGTTTATCTTATTTGGTGAAGTATCTTAGACCGTTTCCCCATTTTGCAGCTGGGCCTTTTTTTTTTTTTAAACTTTATTGTTGAGTCTTAGGACTTCCTTTTATATTTTGGATACCAGTCCTTTATCCATATGTGTTTTACAGATATTTTCTCCCAATCCATAGTTTGTCTTTTCTCTTAACAGTGTCTTTTGCAGAGCAGAAGCTTTTCATTTTAATAAAGTTCAACTTACCACTTTTTTCATGGATTATACTTTTGGTAATTATATATAAAATATTGCTTTAAACCCATAGTCACCTAGATTTTTCTGCAGTATTATCTTTTAGAAGTTGTATAGCTTTGCATTTTACATTTAGGTTTTGAATTGCTAACTTTGTGAAAGGTATAAGGTCTGTATCTAGATTCTTTGTATGAGTTTGTGTTTGTCCAGTGGATCCAACACCAATTTGTTGAAAAAACTATACTTTCTCCATTGGATTGCCACTTAGCGTTGTTTTTTATTGGAAAAGTCTTAATTCTTGGTGCTGTGGTAAAATCTTAATTTTCGTTGAACTCGTTGAGGACCTGAGGAAGGACTGTATGAGTCAAACACGAACATCTTGAAGGGTATGTGGAGCAAGGAGGGTGTATTCTGCTGGGGCTACCACACACTGCCACACACTGGTCTTAAACAATGGAAGTTTTTGTCTCACTGTTCTGGAGGCAACAAGTCCAGGATGAAGATATCAGCAGGTTGGTTCTCTCTTGAGTCCTTTCTCCCTGGCTTGCAGATGGCTGCCTTTTTCTCTGTGTCCTTGCATGGTCTTTTTTCTGTGCACACATCCCTGGTGTCTCTGTGTACAGATTTCCTCTTACAAGGACAGCAGTCACGTTGGATTAGGGCCAACCTCAGTGACCTCATTACTGAAATGACCCTTTAAAGGCTTTATCTCCATTTATGGTCATATTTTGAGATACTGGGGTTATGGCTTCAACATATGAATTTTGAGGGGATACAGTTCAACCCATAACAGAGCTATACAAAGAATAGAGTAAATGCAGTATATATCTTTTCTAAGAGATAAATATATATATATATATATAATCTGATTCTGATAAACATGAAATAGATTAACTGATTGCCCTTAATAAAGCTTTAGGAATGAGTATCTCAGTAGTGTAATTATCAAATAAAGATTTCTTTTGTAAGGCACTTAAATTATTTCTTGAGCAAACTATACTGTATAATTTGATGTAGAGCTTAGAAGAGTATATGATGCTTCTCTTAAACTGTAAAGTGGTTGTAATCTGATACTGAAATAGAACCTGAAAAGTACAGCCAAAAGCAAAAACTATGACNCAAACAATGGAAGTTTTTGTCTCACTGTTCTGGAGGCAACAAGTCCAGGATGAAGATATCAGCAGGTTGGTTCTCTCTTGAGTCCTTTCTCCCTGGCTTGCAGATGGCTGCCTTTTTCTCTGTGTCCTTGCATGGTCTTTTTTCTGTGCACACATCCCTGGTGTCTCTGTGTACAGATTTCCTCTTACAAGGACAGCAGTCACGTTGGATTAGGGCCAACCTCAGTGACCTCATTACTGAAATGACCCTTTAAAGGCTTTATCTCCATTTATGGTCATATTTTGAGATACTGGGGTTATGGCTTCAACATATGAATTTTGAGGGGATACAGTTCAACCCATAACAGAGCTATACAAAGAATAGAGTAAATGCAGTATATATCCTTTCTAAGAGATAAATATATATATATATATATATAAAATCTGATTCTGATAAACATGAAGTAGATTAACTGATTGCCCTTAATAAAGCTTTAGGAATGAGTATCTCAGTAGTGTAATTATCAAATAAAGATTTCTTTTGTAAGGCACTTAAATTATTTCTTGAGCAAACTATACTGTATAATTTGATGTAGAGCTTAGAAGAGTATATGATGCTTCTCTTAAACTGTAAAGTGGTTGTAATCTGATACTGAAATAGAACCTGAAAAGTACAGCCAAAAGCAAAAACTATGACTCATTCTTAAATAAAACTAATATTTAACTGATCATTGGTTAAGGAAGGAATTTTAAAACTTGAACAGGATTATTAAAAGCTCAGTTGGTTTGACTATATAAAAATTAAAATCTTATACATGTAAAAAAACAAAACGAAGAAAACATAATGAAATTAGACAGTTAATAATCTATCTTTTAAAGAACTTTAAATGACTTTGAAAACCTCAAAATCAGTGGGCAAAGGATAAGAACAGTTCAGAAAATATGTAACCATATTGGAAAATTTTAATCTCACTAGGAACCAAAGAAATGAAAAAAATATTAAGATACTGCTTTCTATTTGTCAGATTAGCAAAGATTTAAGAATGTGATAATCTCTAGTGCTCATGACATTTATTCAGATACTACTGATAAAGTAAGATTGGAAGAATAATTACAAAATGTATGAAAAGTCTAAAACAGTGTTTATACTTTTAACCTAGTAATTCCTTTTGTAGGATTTATCTCAAGGAAATAATGAGAAATTCAGNAGTCTGTTCCATGTCCAGTTCTAACTGTTGCTTCCTAACCTGCATACAGGTTTCTCAAGAGGCAGGTCAGGTGGTCTGGTATTCCCATCTCTTGAAGAATTTTCCAGTTTATTGTGATCCAAATACATTAGAGTTTATTTAAAATAAGTCTTGGACTCATTTTCAAGAAGTATACTTTTCCTGAGTATATCGTAAATGTGAATTTTTGTGTGTTTTATAATTTTTCTGGCTTTAAATACTTAAGTGACAAAACTAATAGATCTTTATGAATTTTCTGTGAAGCCAAATGTTAATCTCAGAAGAGTTTACATCTTTTGGCTACTAGTGTATCAAGGGCTTCCCTGGTGGCTCGGTGGTAAAGAATCTGACTGCTAATGCAGGAGACTCGGGTTCCATCCCTGGGTTGGGAAGATCACCTAGAGAAGGAAATGCCAAACTGTTCCCCTGTTTTTCTTTGGTTTTCTTTTCACATTATATACAGATTCTCTGAGTGGTTTCAAATCGCACCCCCCTCCCCCAAATCATCCTCCTGAGTTCCAGATGGTATCTTACTGCGAACTAATCATCTATATTTAGATACCTTGCAAATACCTCAAGACACATGATGAAAGCTTAAGTGTTGGAGTCACTGTTACTCATTATATATCTTTGAAACCTGCTCCTTGCCCTCAGTTCTCTATTTCGTTAGATCTACCAACCACTCCGCTGTCCAGCGCTGCACACTAGATAATTTTCTTTAATCGTCTGTTGCCTTCACCTCACTGGTCGGTCACCAAGTCCTGACAACCTTCTGCTTACTCTTCTGCATTCCCATTGTCATTACTTTACAGCCAGCTTTCATTGTTATACACTGGTTACTGCAACAGCTACTAAACTGATCTCCCTGTCTTTATGGAGCCTTCATCAGAGTAATCTAACAAACAGCTTTTGATCGTTTGCCTTTCCAGCTTGAAATCCCTCAGAAACTCGTGTATTATCTGTGTATTGAACAAAATGTGACCTCATTTACCACTGCATGTGACTGTGGACTAGTTTTCCATGATTTAGTTCCAAGTCTATAAAAACATGATAGAAATACTGGCGTTCTGCTTATTTCTGCAAAATACAGACTAAAAATCTTTTTTTAAAAATGAAAATTTCTCAGGGGAAAAAATACCATGTGACTTCAATATAGTCGTAAGTTATTAACATCTTAGTTATGTGAATTTTTTGTCTTTAGTTTCTAGAGATGACATCATTTCCAAGTTGGTTGAAGAAAATAAGGTAAATTTAGAGGTGTAGAGTACAGAGGTTTTCTTTCATCTCTTCACTAAGTAATATTTCCTCATTCATGTTGGTTTATGGTCCTTCTGATTCTTCTAAAATCTTTATTAAAAGTTTCAGTGTATATGAGTTTATATCCAGAACTCTTATCAACTGGATATTATGAAATAAATGATTTCATGCAGATTATTATAATTTGGGAAAAGGTAAATTGGCAAATATAAGACGTATTTGCATTTTATACCTATTGTCAATGAACTGTAATGAAATTTTTTTTAATAATATGTAAGAAATATTAACTATTTTTGTTGATGGCTGCTCAACATTATGAATGTATGTACTTAATACTGCTGAACTAAACAAACAATATGTAAATATTTTTAAGTGAACTGTACACTTAAAAATGGTAAAAATGAGTATATTTCCCTGTGCTATGTATATAGTAGGTTATTTTTGGTTGTTATTTTATGTTAATCCCAACCTCCTAATTTATCCCTCCCCACAGAAGAGTTGACTCATTGGAAAAGACTCTGATGCTGGGAGGGATTGAGGGCAGGAGGAGAAGGGGATGACAGGGGACGAGATGGCTGGATGGCATCACTGACTTGATGGGCGTGAGTCTGATAAACTCCAGGAGTTGGTGATGGACAGGGAGGCCTGGCGTGTTGCTATTCATGGGGTCGCAAAGAGTTGGACATGACTGAGCGACTGAACTGAACTGAACCCTTCCCCCTATAAGGGAAAATAATCTGAAAAAGAATGTATATATTATTATATATATTCTTATTATATATATATTATTGTATACATAAGATGTGTATAAGAGACAGGGCTACTAGTGTATCAAGGGCTTCCCTGGTGGCTCGGTGGTAAAGAATCTGACTGCTAATGCAGGAGACTCGGGTTCCATCCCTGGGTTGGGAAGATCACCTAGAGAAGGAAATGCCAAACTGTTCCCCTGTTTTTCTTTGGTTTTCTTTTCACATTATATACAGATTCTCTGAGTGGTTTCAAATCGCACCCCCCTCCCCCAAATCATCCTCCTGAGTTCCAGATGGTATCTTACTGCGAACTAATCATCTATATTTAGATACCTTGCAAATACCTCAAGACACATGATGAAAGCTTAAGTGTTGGAGTCACTGTTACTCATTATATATCTTTGAAACCTGCTCCTTGCCCTCAGTTCTCTATTTCGTTAGATCTACCAACCACTCCGCTGTCCAGCGCTGCACACTAGATAATTTTCTTTAATCGTCTGTTGCCTTCACCTCACTGGTCGGTCACCAAGTCCTGACAACCTTCTGCTTACTCTTCTGCATTCCCATTGTCATTACTTTACAGCCAGCTTTCATTGTTATACACTGGTTACTGCAACAGCTACTAAACTGATCTCCCTGTCTTTATGGAGCCTTCATCAGAGTAATCTAACAAACAGCTTTTGATCGTTTGCCTTTCCAGCTTGAAATCCCTCAGAAACTCGTGTATTATCTGTGTATTGAACAAAATGTGACCTCATTTACCACTGCATGTGACTGTGGACTAGTTTTCCATGATTTAGTTCCAAGTCTATAAAAACATGATAGAAATACTGGCGTTCTGCTTATTTCTGCAAAATACAGACTAAAAATCTTTTTTTAAAAATGAAAATTTCTCAGGGGAAAAAATACCATGTGACTTCAATATAGTCGTAAGTTATTAACATCTTAGTTATGTGAATTTTTTGTCTTTAGTTTCTAGAGATGACATCATTTCCAAGTTGGTTGAAGAAAATAAGGTAAATTTAGAGGTGTAGAGTACAGAGGTTTTCTTTCATCTCTTCACTAAGTAATATTTCCTCATTCATGTTGGTTTATGGTCCTTCTGATTCTTCTAAAATCTTTATTAAAAGTTTCAGTGTATATGAGTTTATATCCAGAACTCTTATCAACTGGATATTATGAAATAAATGATTTCATGCAGATTATTATAATTTGGGAAAAGGTAAATTGGCAAATATAAGACGTATTTGCATTTTATACCTATTGTCAATGAACTGTAATGAAATTTTTTTTAATAATATGTAAGAAATATTAACTATTTTTGTTGATGGCTGCTCAACATTATGAATGTATGTACTTAATACNCATATAACCAAATCACTAAAACTAATAATATTGTAAATCAACTAAACTTCAATTTTAAAAAGACATTTCATTAAAAAGATTTTAAAAGTGGTTAAAA
Source organism: Neotragus moschatus (assembly GCA_006410615.1). Classification (NCBI taxonomy): domain Eukaryota; kingdom Metazoa; phylum Chordata; class Mammalia; order Artiodactyla; family Bovidae; genus Neotragus; species Neotragus moschatus. Next base: position 1,227,041 of record SJYA01000305.1, on the reverse strand, counting down.
TGATAAATTTTGTTATATGTATTTTACTACAATAAAAAAAGAAATAAATGTTACTACTTTTATATCTTGAAATATTTCTAAATCAGTCTCATGGTGTAGATGTTAGATGATGTTTACTTTTCTTGATGCTTCTTCTGGAAAACTAGAATAGTAAAGGAAGAGGACTTAGACTGTGTTCATCCCCGTTTGACTTAAATACTGGTTAGGTAAACCATCCCACAACTCACATCCCTAGCTCCTTCCTTCATCTTAAAGGGAACATTTTTTTCACAGAATGAAGGCACTTTCTTCTGCTCCACAAGTATTCCTTGATGAAAATATCTTCCCCTACTTATAATTTGAAAAGATCCTTGCATCTGTTTCTTTGAAATATAAGATGTTACTGCTACTTGGAAGAAATGTATATGTAATTAAACTAACAAATATTTCATCTTAGTATAGTTTTCTTGACATATGAATACTGGGTAAATACCAAGGTTTGTTTTCTTTAATTCAGATTTCTAGGCAAATTCTTTCTAATTGGAACCCCAGTATGAAAATATTTTTAATAAATCTTTTTGATAACTTATAAATAGAAGTTTGGGAGTTGAAGATACCAAAATTTTAAAAAGTCCTTTTCTATGTATATCATTAGAACTTGAACTGGTACTGGCCATAGTATAGAACAGGCCAGTTTCTCTTACACATAGAAAATGAGAAATTATTTTTTTCCCTATAGAATATACAGATGTCTTTCAATAAGGAGCATGAAGGAAATGCATATTTGAGGTCTGAAATAGTATCTCTTCATGAAGCATCAGAAAAAGCACAGGTAAATCTTCCCATTTCTCTAATGTTTAGACATTAATTTTGTTCAATTAAGTAACCAAGAATAATCCTGGTTACATAAATTTATACCATTGCCATCATCTAAAATTTTTATTTCCTTAAGATTTGTTTCATTTATGAAGCATCATCAAATTAACTTGAGTTCCCATTTAGGAATTCTCTAAATTCCTGTGATAGGTAGGTATCTGAGTTACACTGTTATATCATTCACTAGTCTATCCTTTGTGTGCTAATTTACTCATTAAATATATACCTTTTATTTCCCCCACTGAACTTCTAAACAGTTCAGTACCAAGGGCAATGTCTTATTGTTTCTTTGTGTCTTCTTTGTCAAAGCACAGTAAGAACCTAATGAATAATTGCTGATACCGGAGGTGTGTGAAATCATTTAATGTGGGATGGTGGTCCCCAAATTCAACTAATATTTTGTGTATATACATGTGTATGGAGAGGAGTCACCACCTATACAGGCACCATGTTATTTCTCATAGGGCCCAGTGAAATAGGGTTGATGAATTGAAAGAACTTTTTGTTAGTACAATTTGATGTTTCAGTGTTAGGATCATAGTGTTGCTATGCTCTTTATGATAAAGAAAATACAAAATGTGTCCTTTCATAAAAGTGATAACAATAACTACTAATGTGTTCAGTCACAAAGTCATCTTTGACTCTGTGACCCCATGGATTGCAGCACCCCAGGCTTCCCTGTCCTTTGCTATCTCCTGTAACTTGCCCAAACTCATACCCATTGAGTCAGTGATGCCATCCAACCATCTCATCCTCTGGCATTCCCTTTTTCTCCTGCCCTCGATCTTTTCCAGCATCAGGGTCGTTTCCAATGATCGGGCTCTTTGCATCAGGTGGCCACAGTATTGGAGCTTCAGTCTCAGCATCAGTCCTTCCAGTGACTAATCAGGGCTGGTTTCCTTTAGGATTGACTGATTTGATCTTGCTGTCCAAGGGACTGTCAAGAGTCTTCTTCAGAACCACAGTTTAAAAGCATCAATTCTTAGGTGCTTAGCCTTCTTTATGCTCCAGCTCTCTACTACTACTCTTACTATAAATGATAGATAAGATTTACTGAACCCATACTGTATACTATGTTACTAACAAATTGTAGTACTCTGAATAGCACTACTACAGTAACTTTTTTCTCATTTTAAAGGTAAGAAAGCTGAAATACAGAGAGGTTTAATAATATAACTAATACGTGACACAGTTGGAATTTGAGCCCAGCAATCTAACTCTAAAGAAAATTAGCTATTTCTTTCCAAAGAGTAAGAGTTCTCCTCTGTCTCACCTCTCAAGTGTTCCTCAATGAATAGTTTGTACGTCTGGTTATAACTTAAAAATGTTCCTTAATGTATTTCTATCTACTTTGCTATACTTATGATGCTGTCTTTCATCTGTCTCTCCTCTCTTGTTACTAATTTTTGAAGGTTTCTTCTATTAATTCTTCAGAGTTATTTGCCCAATCCTTAAAAAACTTGTATATTAAAATATAAGATCCTTACCAAATATACTTTGCAAAAATAACTGAGAATTAAGATAAATATTTTCCATAGGAATACAAATTTAAAAATACCAAATGGACAAAAGAATTATAAACTAACTACATGTTTAACAGATGTGTTGCTCAAAAGACTTCTGTTTCATTTTGGAAGATTAATCCTGTGAAATGGTACAGTCAACTGTATTTTGCTTTTTTGAATACTGTAATTGGTGATGAAGGAGCTTAGCTATTTTGTGTTATCAGCTAAATAATTCTATAAATTCATCATCCAATTTTGGGAATGGATTTGTATAACATTGACCATACATCTACATTGTAAATCCCATTCTGTAGATATCTTGCTCCAATTGACCAGCATGCGAAAGAACAAAAGATTGGTAAACTGCCAAATGCTTCAGTTGTTCTACCAAATCAACAAATTTGTCCTTTTAATTTAGAATTACTTAGGATAGTGATTCCAAATATTTGAAAGTATTTTATAATTAAATACCCATGGGTTAAATAAAGTTCACATATATGGTGAAATAATACTATGAAATACTATGTAATTATAAAAAGAATGATGCATAAGTAAAAAGAATTATTTATTGGAGAGATCTGTGATTTGCTATATATGTTGTCTTAGATTTTGAATGACCAACTGACCAGAAAGTGTTCAGAATTAAGCAGCATGCTTCAGACTGTTAAAATGGAAAATACCAGAATCATTGCTGACCACCAAGCCATTCTGCAGGTATTTATTTTTATTTTTTTCACAGTAGTAAAAGATGCTTATTCATTTCCATAATCAATAGCCAGATAAAAAATGTAATAACAATTGCAAGCCATAATGGAAACATGATTAACCTAACAATATAAAATAATTACATGCAGTTTGGGGGAGTCAAGCAGAGTTATGTGCACGTGTTTTCTTCCACCCAGTGTCCGTTGGTTAGTGCATTTGATCCGTTTACATTGAAGGTAATTATCGATATGTATGATCCTGTTACCATTTTCTCAATTGTTTGGGGTTTATTTTCTGTTTGGGGTTTATTTTCCTTGTCTTGTGTTTCCTGCCTGGAGAAGTTCCTTTAGCATGTTTTGCAAAGCTAGAATTCTCTTAACTTTTGCTTGTCTGGAAAGCTTTTGGTTTCTCCATCAAATCTGAGAGTCTTGCTGGGTGGAGTATTCTTGGTTACACGTTCTTCCCTTTCATGACTTTAAACATATTGTAGCATTCCCTTTTGGCTTGTAGGGTTTCTGTTTAGAAATCAGCTGATAGTTTGATGGGAGTTCCCTTTCCCGTTTTTCCCTTGTTGTTTCTAATATTTTATTTGTCTTAAATTTTTGTCAGTTTGATTACTATCTGTCTTGGTATTTTCCTCCCTGTGTTTATCCTGATGGGGGGACTCTCTGTGCTTCCTGGACTTGATTGACTATTTCCTTTCGCATGTTAGGGAAGATTTCAGCTGTTACTGCTTCAAACATTTTCTCACATCCTTTCTCTCTCTGTTGGTGAGAGAGAGCATTTAATGTTGTCCCAGAGGTCTCTGAGGCTGTCTTCCTTTTTTTTTTTTTGTCATTCTTTTTTCTATATTCTGTTCTGCAGCACTGTTTTCCACCATTCTATCCTCCAAGTCATTTATCCATTCTTCTGCTGTTACTCTGCTGTTGATTCTTTCTAGTGTGTTTTTATCTCTGTTTGCCTATTCTTTGGTTCTTTTATGTCTTTACTAAACATTTCTTGCATCTTCTCCATTGTTTTCCTGATATCCTCGATCATCATCACTATCATTGGTCTCAATTCTTTTTCTGGAAGATTGCCTGTCTCCATTTTATTTAGTTGTTTTTCTGCCATTTTATCCTGTCCCTTCATCTGGAACGTAACTCTGCTTTTTCATCCTGATTAACTTTCTGTAATATGAATTTTGTTCTATCTGATGTGGCCTTGTGGTTCTTCTTGCTTCTTCAGTCTGCTCTCTGATGGAGGAGGCTAAGAGGCTTGTTAAGCTTGATGATAGGAGGGACTGGGTCTTGCTCTGATGAGCAGGACCATGCTCAGTTCAGTTCACTTGCTCAGCCATGTCCAACTCTTTGTGACCCCATGCAGCACACCAGGCTTCCCTGTCCATCACCAACTCCAACTCCTGGAGCTTATTCAAACTCTGTCCATTGAGTCAGTGATGCCATCCAACCATCTCATCCTCTGTTGTCCCCTTCTCCTCCCACCCCTTCAATCTTTCCCGGCATCAGAGTCTTTTCCAGTGAGTCAGTTCTTCACATCAGGTGGCCAAAGTATTGGAGTTTCAGCTTCAGCATCAGTCCTGCCAATGAATATTCAGGACTGATTTCCTTTAGGATTAACTGGTTGGATCTCCTTGCAGTCCAAGGGACTCTCAAGAGTCTTCTCCAACACCACAGTTCAAAAGCATCAATTCTTCAGTGCTCAGCTTTCTATATAGTCCAACTCTCACATCCACACATGACTGCTGAAAAAAACATAGCTTTGACTACATGGACCTTTGTCGGCAATGTAACGTCTCTGCTTTTGAATATGCTGCCTGGTTGGTCATAAGTTTTCTTCCAAGGAGCAAGCATTTTTTAATTTCATGGCTGTAGTCACCATCTGCAGTGATTTTGGAGCCCCCCCAAATTAACTCACTGTTTCCACGTGTGTTTGTCGTGAAGTCATGGGACCGTATGCCATGATCTTAGTTTTCTGAATATTGAGTTTTAAGCCATCTTTTTCCACTCTCCTCTTTCACTTTCATCAAGAGGCTCTTTAGGTCTTCACTTTCTGCCATAGGGGTGATATCTCTGAATATCTGAGGTTATTGACATTTCTCTCAGTGCAATCTTGATTCCCACTTATGCTTCATCCAGGCCAGCATTTCATGTGATATACTCTGCATAAGTTAAATAAGCAAAGTGACAATATACAGCCTTGACGTACTCCTTTCCTAGTTGGAACCAGTCTGTTGTTCCATGTCCAGTTCTAACTGTTGCTTCTTGACCTTCACACAGATTTCTCAGGAGGCAGGTCAGGTGGTCTGGTATTCCCATCTCTTGAAGAATTTTCCACCGTTTGTTGTGATCCACATAATCAAAGGTTTTGGTGTAGTCAATAAAGGCAGAAATAGATGTTTTTCTGGAACTCTCTTGCCTTTTCTGTGGTCCAACGGATGCTATAAATCTGATCTCTGATTCCTCTGCCTTTTTGAAATCCAGCTTGAACATCTGGAAGTTCACAGTTCACGTACTGTTGAAGCCTTGCTTGGAGGATTTTGAGCATTACTTTACTAGTGTGTGAGATGAGTGCAGTTGTGCAGTAGTTTGAGCATTCTTTGGCGTTGCCTCTCTTTGGGATTGGAATGAAAACTGACCTTTTCCAGTCCTGTGGCCACTGCTGAGTTTTCCAAAGTTGCTGACATATTGAGTGCAGCACTCCCACAGCATCATCTTTTAGGACTTGCTCAACTGGAATTCCATCACCTCCACTAGCTTTGTTGGTAGTGATGCTTCCTAAGACCCATTTGACTTTGCATTCCAGAATTTCTGGCTCTAGGTGAGTGATCACACCATCGTGGTTATCTGGGTCATGAAGATCTTTTTTGTACAGTTCTTCTGTGTATTCTTGCCACCTCTTCTTAATATCTTCTGCTTTTGTTAGGTCCATACCATTTCTGTCCTTAATTGTGCCCATGTTTGCATGAAATGTTTCCTTGGCATGTCTAATTTTCTTAAAGAGATCTCTGATCTTTCCCATTCTATTGTTTTTCTCCATTTCTCTGCATTGATCACTGAGGAAGGCTTTCTTACCTCTCCTTGCTATTCTTTGGAACTCTGCAATCAAATGAGTATATCTTTCCTTTTCTCCTTTGCTTTTCGCTTCTTTTCTTTTCTCAGCTATTTGTAAGACCTCCTCAGAAAACCTTTTTGCCTTTCTTTTTCTCGGGGATGTTCTTGATCACTGCCTCCTTTACAATGTCATGAACCTCTGTCCATAGTTCTTCAGTCATTCTGTCTGTCAGATCTAATCCTTGAATCTGTTTGTCACTTCCACTGTATAATCATAAAGAATTTGATATAGCTCATACCTGAATGGTCTAGAGGTTTTCCCTACTTTCTTCAATTAAGTCTGAATTTGGCAATAAGGAGTTCATGATCTGAGCCACAGTCAGCTTCCTGTCTTGTTTTTGCTGACTGTATAGAGCTTCTCCATCTTTGGCTGCAAAGAATATAATCAATCTGATTTCAGTATTGACCATCTGGTGATGTCCTTGTGTAGAGTCTTCTCTTGTGTTGTTGGAAGAGGGTGTTTGCTATGACCAGTGTGTTCTTGTGGCAAAACTTTATTAGCCTTTGCCCTGCTTCATTCTGTACTCCAAGGCCAAATTTGCCTGTTACTCTAGGTATCTCTTAACTTCCTACTTTTGGAATCCAGTCCCCTATAATGAAAAGGGCATCTTTTTTTTAGTGTTAGTTCTAGAAGGTCTTTTAGGTCTTCACAGAACCGTTCAGCTTCTTCAGCACTACTGGTTGGGGCATCAACTTGGATTACTGTGATACTGAATGGCTTTCCTTGGAAACTCACAGAGATCATTCTGTCATTTTTGAGTTGCATCCAAGTACTGCATTTTGGACTTTTTTGTTGACTCTGAGGGCTACTCCATTTCTTCTAAGGGATTCTTGCCCATAGTAGTAGATAGAATGGTCATCTGAGTTAAATTCTCCCAGTCCAGTCCATTTTAGTTCACTGATTCCTAAAATGTCAATGTTCACTCTTGCCATTTCCTGTTTGACCACTTCCAATTTACCTTAATTCATGGACCTAACATTCCATGTTCCTATGCAATAGTGCTCTCTATAGCATCGGACTTTATCTCCGTCACCAGTCACATCTGCAAGTGGGGGTTCTTTTTGGTTTGTCTTCGTCTTGTCTTTCTTTCTGTAGTCATTTCTCCACTGATCTCCAGTAGCATGTTGGGCACCTGCTGACCTGGGGAGTTCATCTTTCAGTGTCCTATCTTTTTGCCTTTTCATACTGTTCATGGAGTTCTCAAGGCCAGAATACTGAAGTGGTTTGCTGTTCCCTTCTCTAGTGGACCACATTTTGTGAGAAAGGTGTCTGCTCAGTAAAGCTTTAATCCAGTTATCTTCTAATGGCTGGGGTTGTAGTTTGGCCTGAGGCAACCCAGCCCTGGTGTCTAAGGGTCTACAGTAGGTTTAATGGTGACCTCCAAGAGGACTAACCCAAGGGAGACCTTCCAGGACTGCTGCTTCAAGTGACTCTGTCCCTGCAGTGAGCTCCTGCCAACCCACACCTCCACAGGAGACCCTCCAACACTAGCAGGTAGTTTTGGTTCAGTCTCCTGTGGGGTCACTGCTTCTTTCCTCTGGGTCTTGGTGTATGCACTATTTTGTTTGTGCCCTCCAAAACTGGAATCTCTGTTTCCCCCTAGTCCTGTGAAAGTCCTATAATCAAATCTCGCTGGCCTTCAAGGTCAGATTCTCTGGGGATTCCTAATCTCTTTGTTGGATCTCCAGGCTGGGAACCCTGATGTGGGGTTCAGAACCTTCACAACAGTGGGAGAACTTCTTTGGTATTATTCTTCTTCAGTTTATGATTGGCCACCTGGTGAGTATGGGATTTGATTTTTATCATGATTGCACCCTCCTACCATCTTGCTGTGGCTTCTTCGTCTTTGGACATGGGGTATCTTGTTTTGGTGGGTTCCAGGGTTCTCCTGTAGATGGTTGTTCAACAGCTAGTTGCTATTTTGGTGCTCTCACAGGAGGAGATGAGTGCATATCCTCCTACTCTGCCATTTTGAACTGGAAGTTGTGCTCGTTCTTTAAGGCTCACTGTAATACCAAACCGTGATCACTCCAATCAGAAAAGATCAATTTTGTCTTTATAATCACAAGATTCTCTCGCTCTTTTTTTTTTCTAGCATACTTACATACCAAGCATTGTGCTAAGGATTATATTACCTCCTTTAATCCTAGCAGCTGTTATGTAAAGGGTTATTTGTCATCCTTATTTTACAGATAATAAAAAAAACGTAGAGAAGTTAATCAATTTGTCCAAAATCACCCAGCTAGTACAGGATGAAGCATATATAAATCTAGGTTTGACCCCAGACTTGGTGTTTAATAATTTATGTTATGTTGCCTTTTACTCTGCATTCTGTAGTAGTGGCTTATGTGTGTGACTCATTTCCTCTACTGCATTGTGTTCCTCCTAGGGCACCATCTTATGTGTCTTTGTTATTACCCATAGTGCTAAGCGTATTTTGCATCTAACAGATACTCGATAAATATTTTTCATTATTTCAAACATTGTGCGTTTACCCCATGTAAGTATTGTTATGATATTAGATCTGGATAGAATTATGGTAGTAAACAAGACAAATCCCTACTTTCATGAAATTTACCACTTAGTAGACTGAATAATGTGACATATATACATAACACTTTAATAAACATTTTAAAACCTTGGAGTATGACACAAGTGAGATCCAATTTTATCAAGTGTGAAGGTGTGAGGATTTGCCTTGTAATGAATATTGTTCAAAACAATGTATTTTAAAGTATGTTTACAAAAGCAATTATTAGCATAGACTATATTTATAAAAGCTTTATAAATTGTGGATAGAAGGAGTATGCATAAAAATGGTAAGCCAGAGAAAAACTAATTGTGCAAAATAGTTACAGACTTCTGCTCTTACAGTATCTGAGTAAAGAATATACACTAAACTGTGAAACATGATTGTCCCTGGAGAATGGAATTATTTGGAAGAGGTGTGGAGGAATTAGAGGTGGAAGAATTTTTTTACTTTGTATACATTGATATTGTCTTACTTTGTAAAGTATAGTACCATGTTGAAATTTTAAATTACCAAAATATACCTAATATAGTTTATATCCAAAAATTTGTTCATGTTAGGAGTCATATAAATTTTTGAGCAAGCTGGGTAAATGATGCACCTTGATTGTTGGCAAGAAGAGCTGTAAAGTGATAAAATTGTGGTCAAGTCAGGGTGAGGACAAAGAGAAAACTGGACATTAAGATAAATTCTTTCAAAAAGAGATTTTATTTATATAAATTAAATTTTACTTTTGTAAGTTTCAGTATCTTTGATTAGTTATTTAGAATGATACCCTATCAAATAACTTCTGGCATCTCAGCTTTTAATATTACTTCTGACACTCAGGAGGAACAGAAAATGATGACACAGACATTTCAAGAACAAAACTTACTGCTGGATGCAGCCCATGCCAGTATCACAAGTGAGCTACAGACTATTCAGAATGAAAAAACACAACTCCAAGTGCATCTGTAAGTAAATTGTAGGCAACTTTTGCATTTTTTGCTTTTGCACTTGTATTTCGTATCTTTAATGCAAAGGTTTTGATTCTGCATTTGCTGGGCCAGCCACAAAAATAAAGACACTGCTCTCATGGAACTAATTTTGTTAGAACATTTTGGTAATTGCTCTCAGGCAGGAGATATGTTCTATAAGAACATTTAGAAATAAAGAAGAGCTCTCATTTAGCTTTCATATCTCCTTGTTCTCTTCCTGCAGGGACCATTTAATCCTTGAGCATAACCAGTGTATCCAGAAAGCACAAGAGGCTGAGAAGAGGGCAACAGTCCAGAAAGAGCTGCTAGAATCCACTATTGCAAGATTGCGAGGTGACCTGGAAGCATCAATGCAAGAGAAGAAATCTCTGCTGGAGGAGAAAGACAGACTTCAGAAAGAGGTAGGTGGAGGCAGATTTGTTACCTCCTGGTTGTGGGCGGTGGTCTTGTTTTCAAATTGTATTTTAAGTGCAAAAGACAAGAAAAGAAATACAACCCAGATGGAGTTTGTCTGAGTTACCCGTGAAATAAGTTTTTGGGTGGGTAATCTATGTCTTTTAGCCATGTGAGTAGTCTGTGCCAAATAGTATGCCCTTACATAGCATTAGTGAATGTTAACTAACCATTCACACATCCTCATGATAGTTAAGGGATCAGATTTTAAAAATCAGTTTTCCCCAGTGGTAGTGGGACAGTGTAGCAGAAACAGTGTAAGGGGAAAACAGCCCTGTCTTTGGGGAAACAGCCCTGTCTTCCTAGTTAGGAAGGAACCAGCAGAGTCTGACATGCAGACGTGTCTTTCTAATTTCAGAGCTATTTGTGAAGTCTGCTCTGCCTCAGAGACTCCCTGAGTGGCCCCTTTTCTGAGAGGATGTGGTATCTCTGCAGTGTAGGTATTAATTCACATGCAGGGTGTGTCTGCTATAGTAGAGCCTGTCAACTGTTTTTAAAAGACTGGTTTCCTTTTTATCCCCCCTTCTTGGGCAGGTTAATAAAACAGAGAAAGAAGTAGCAGAAGAAAAATGCAACTTGGAAAAAGAATTAGCTAAAAGCAAGGTATTCCACGTTTTCTTTCTTTTTGTGTCATTATGTTTGATTTCCTTCTGTATTGCTGCCTGCTGTATCAGCTTATCTTAGTGAGAAGACAGGTTATATTGTTGAATAGCAAAATGTAGGGGAGAAGAGAAGCTACGAAGCTGGATGCCCTCAGAGCACTTCAGTCACTTCAGCATAAGGCTGCTTCTGGGAAAGGATTGCTTGTTGAGCATCTTGTGTTTGCCAGTGAATCATCACTGCCTCTGACCCTAGTGTTCACCAAGCAGTTTAGCTAGGAAGACTCCCAAGATTGAGCTCGTGGGCCTGTGGGAAGCAGAGGGATGATTGCTGACAGTGCTGTTTTTTTTTTTTTAAATAAAGCTAATTTAGGCTTATTAGTTCTTGCAGTTTTGTGAGATACCCCTTTCTAGGTATTAAGGTAGAATGGCCAGAGAAACGAATACAATCCTTATCGAAATAGAGGAAAAAAAAAAAAAAAAACAACTTTAAAACATTGCTATTTGCATTTCAGAATTTAAGAGAGTAAGGATTATGTAGTGTTGTCATCTGGAGTATATCTGGAGCACCAAGGACTATTAGGCCACCCTACTCAGTAAAACCAGCAACAGGTGTCAGATACAGTCATCAAGCCTTGACTGTTCAGCTTCTGGCTCAACTAAATAGCATTCGTATTACCTACCTTATATGTGAACTTTTAAAAAAACTAATTTTTATTTATCTTTGGCCATGCTGGGTCTTCGTTGCTGTGCAAGCTTCTCTCAAGTTGCGGTTGAGTGGAGGCCGCTCTCTAGTTGGGGTGCATGGGCTTCCCATCGCAGTGGCTTCTCTTACCGCTGAGCACAGGCTCTAGGCTCACAGGCTTCGGTCGGTGTGGCCCCTGGGCTCCAGAGCACAGGTTCAGTAGCTGTGGAACACGGGCTTAGTTGCTCTGCAGTATGTGGGATCTTCACAGATTGGAGATTGAACCTGTGTCTCCCACATTGGCAGCTGGATTCTTGACCACTGAGCCACCAGGGAAGACCCATCTGTGTGAACTTCTAGTTTAAGAACTACAGAGAGAGAAAAAGCTAAATTCTGTACTGGAGCTCCAAGACAGTTCACCAAGCTGGCAGTACCTTCTGTGGTTTACTCACTCATGTTCAGTGATTCAAAAACAGTCCACCCAGAAGATCTTTAAATAAAGCTGACTTCCTGTGGCTAGGATTTTGCTGGTGTCAATGTGGCCTCAATATGCTTTTTAAAATTTGGAAAATTGGTGGATACTATTAATTCATTCATACTTTTCTGCTTTAAAATTCTAGTGACTATTTCATGGCTGTGGTGAATGGCTATTTATGATTACAATATAGCATTATTATTTTGCTTGTCTGATTTCATTTGTCTTAATGTAGACTAAGTATATGTTCATGGGGCTGAAAGATATTATACTTTCTTGTTTGCTGTTGTTCAGTCAGCAAGTTATGTCCAACTCTTCACAACTCCCTGGACTGCAGCACGCCAGGCTTTCCTGTTTCTCACCATCTCCTGGAGATTTCCCAAGTTCATGTCCATTGAATCGGTGATGCCATCCAGCCATCTCATCCTCTGTCATCCTATTCTCCTTCTGCCTTCAATCTTTCCCAGTATTAGGGTATTTTCCAATGAGTCAGCTATTGGCATCAGGTGGCCAAAGTATTAGAGCTTCAGCATCAGTCCTTCCAAAGAATATTCAGGGTTGATTTCCTTTAACATTGACTCTCCTTGATGTCCGAAGGGACTCTTCAAGAGTCTTTTCCAGCACCACGGTTCAAAAGCATCACTTGGCACTCTGCCTTCTTTTGGACTTCCCTCATAGCTCAGTTGGTAAAGAATCTGCCTGCAATGCAGGAGACTCAGGTTTGACACCTGGGTCTGGAAGATCTCCAGGAGAAGGAAATGGCAGCCCACCCTAGTATTCTTGCCTGGAGAATCCCATGGACAGAGGAAGGCTATAGTTCATGAGGTCTCAAGAGCAGGACATGACTTAGCGACTGAACCATCACTACCGCCTTCTTTATGGTCCAGCTCTCACAAGTGTATGTGACTACTGGAAGGATCATAGCCTTGCCTATATGGACCTTTGTTGGCAAAGTGATGTCTTTGCTTTTTAACACACTGTCTAGGTTTGTCATAGCTTTCCTGCCAAGAAGCAGTGGTCTTCTAATTTCATGGGTGCTTGCACCATCCACAGTGATTTTAGAACCCCAAAAGAGGAAATCTGTCACTGCTTCCACCTTTTCCCCTTCTGTTTGCCATGAAGTGATGGGACTGGATGCTGTGATCTTAGTTTTTTTAATGTTGAGTTTTAAGCCAGCATTTTCACTCTCCTGCTTCACCCTAATCAAGAGGCTCATTAGTTTTCCTTCACTTTCTGCCATTAGAGTGGTATCATCCACATATCTGAGGTTGATATTTCTCCCAGCAGTCTTGATTCCAGCTTGTAACTCATCCAGCCTGTCATAACTTATATATGATGTGCTCTGTGTATAAGTTAAATAGACAAGGTGACAATAAATAGCCTTGTTGTATTCGTTTCTCAATCCTGAACAAATCAGCTATTCCATATGGGGTTCTAGCTGTTGCTTCTTGGCCCAATTACAGGTTTCTCAGGAGACAGGTAAGAAGGTGTGGTATTTCCATCTCATTAAGAGTTTTCCACAATTTGTTATGATTTACACAAAGGCTTTAGCATAGTCAGTGAAACAGAACTAGATGTTTTTCTGGAATTCCCTTGCTTTCTTGATGATTCAGCACTTTGATCTCTGGTTCCTCTGCCTTTTCTAAGCCCAGCTTTAACACCTGGAAGTACTCAGTTCCCATAATGCTGAAGTCTTGAATGATTTTGAAAATAACCTTACTAACATGGGAGATGAGTGCAGTTGTCCAGTGATGTGAACCTTCTTTTAGTATTGCCCTTCTAGGGAATTAGGATGACAATTGACCTTTTGAAGTCCTATGGCCACTGCTCAGTTTTCCAAGTTTGCTGACATATTGAGTGCAGCATTTTCACAGCATCATCTTATAGAATTTGAAATAGCTCAGCTGGAATTCCATCACCTCTATCTAGCTTTGTTCGCAGTGAAACTGCCTAAGGCCCACTTGACTTTACATTCCACGATGGCTGGCTCTAGGTGAGTGATCACACCGTCATGGTTATCTGGATCATGAAGATCTTTTTTGTATAGTTCTTCTGTGTATTTTTGCCACCTCTTCTTAATATCTTCTGCTTTTGTTAGGTCCATACAATTTCTGTCCTTTATTGTGCCCATGTTTGCATGAAATGTTCGTTTGGTATCTCTGATTTTCTTGAAGAGATCTGTAGTCTTCCCATTCTGTTGTTTTCCTCTATTTCTTTGTATTGATCACTAAGAAAGGCTTTCTTATTTCTCTTTGCTATTCTTTGGAACTCTGCATTCAGATGGGTATATCTTTCCTTTTCTCCTTTGCCTTTGACTTCCCTTCTTTTCTCAGCTGTTTGTAAGGTCTCCTCAGACAACCATTTTGCCTTTTTTGCCTTTCTTTTTCTTGGGGATAGTCTTGATCACTGCTTTCTGTACAATATCACAAACCTCTCTCCATAATCCCTCAAGTACTCCGCCTATCAGATCTAATCCCTTAAAGCTGTTTGTCACTTCCACTGTATAATCATAAGGGATTTGATTTAGGTCATACTTGAATGGTCTAGTGGTTTTCCCTACTTTCTTAAATTTCAGTCTGAATTTGGCAATAAGGAGTTCATGATCAGAGTCATAGTCAGCTCCTGTTCTTGTTTTTGCTGACTGCATAGAACTTTTCCATCTTTGGCTGCAAATAATATAATAAATCTAATTTCAGTATTGACCGTCTGGTGATATCCATTTGTAGAGTATTCTCTTGTGTTGTTGGAAGAGGGTCTGTTCTATACCAGTCTGTTCTCGGGGCAAAACTCTATTAGCCTTTGCCCTCCTTCATTCTGTACTCCAAGGCCAAATTTGCCTGTTACTCCAGGTAACTCTTGGCTTCCTATTTTTGCATTCCAGTCCCCTATGATGAAAATAACATCTTTTTTTGGTGTTAGTTCTAGAAGGTCTTGTAGATCTTCATAGAACCATTCAACTTCAACTTCTCTGCATTAGTGCTTGGGGTATCAACTGGGATTACTGTGATATTGAATGACTTTCCTTGGAAACACACAGAGATTGTTCTGTAATTTTTGAGATTGCACCCAAGTACTGCATTTCGGACTCTTTTGTTGATTATGAGAGCTACTCCATTTCTTCTAAGAAATTCTTGCCCACAGTAGTAGATATAATGGTGATTGAATTAAATTCGCCATTCAGGTCCATTTTAGTTCACTGATTCCTGAAATGTTGATGCTCACTCTTGCCATCTCCTGTTTGACCACTTCTACTTTAACTTGATTCCTAGATCTAACATTCCAGGTTCCTATGCAATATTGTTCTTCATAGCATCAGACTTTACTTCCATCTCTCATCACATCCACAGCTGGGCATTCTTTTTGCTTTGTCTTCTTTTCTTCATTCTGGAGCGATTTCTCTACTGTTCTCCAGTAGCATATTGGGCACCTACCAACCTGAGGAGTTCATCTTACAGTGTCCTATCTTTTTGCCTTTTCATACTGTTCATGTGGTTCTCAAGACAAGAATACTGAAGTGGTTTGCCATTCCCTTCTCTAGTGGACCACATTTTGTCAGAACTCTCCAGCATGACCTGTCCATCTTGGGTGGCCCTCCACGGCATGGCTCATAGTTTCATTGACTTAAAGAAGGCTGTAGTCCATATGATCAGTTTGGTTCAGTTCAGTTTAGTTGCTCAGTTATGTCCGACTCTTAGCAACCCTATGGACTATAGCACACCAGGCCTCCCTGTCCATCACCAACTCCTGGAGTCTACTCAAACTCATGTCCGTTGAGTCAGTGATCCCATCCAACCATCTCATCCTCTGTTGTACCCTTCTCCATTTGCCCTCGATCTTTCCCAGCATCAGGGTCTTTTCCAATGAGTCAGCTCTTCACATCAGCTGGCCAAACTGTTGGAGTTTCAGCTTCATCATCAGTCCTTCCAATGAACACCCAGGACTGATCTCCTTTATGATGAACTGGTTGGATCTCCTTGCAGTCCAAGGGACTCTCAAGAGTCTTCTCCAAACACCACAGTTCAAAAGTATCAATTCTTTGGTGCTCAGCTTTCTTTACAGTCCATCTCTCATATCCATACATGACTACTGGAAAAACCATAGCCTTGGCTAGATGGACCGTTGTTGGCAAAGTAATGTCTCTGCTTTTGAATATACTGCAGGTTGGTCATAACTTTCCTTTCAAGGAA
Organism: Neotragus moschatus; assembly: GCA_006410615.1. Classification (NCBI taxonomy): domain Eukaryota; kingdom Metazoa; phylum Chordata; class Mammalia; order Artiodactyla; family Bovidae; genus Neotragus; species Neotragus moschatus. Next base: position 1,210,956 of record SJYA01000305.1, on the reverse strand, counting down.
TAAGAATCTTTTAATTTCTTGGCTGCAGTCACCATCTACAGTGATTTTGGAACCGAGAAAAATAAAGTCTGTCACTGTTTTCATTGTTTCCCCATCTATTTGCCATGAAGTGATGAGACTGCATGCCATGATCTTAGTTTTCTGAATGTTGAGCTTTAAGCCAACTTTTTCACTCTCCTCTTTCACCTTCATCAAGAGGCTCTTTAGTTCCTCTTCACTTTCTGCCATAAGGGTGATATTATCTGCATNATTTGCCATGAAGTGATGAGACTGCATGCCATGATCTTAGTTTTCTGAATGTTGAGCTTTAAGCCAACTTTTTCACTCTCCTCTTTCACCTTCATCAAGAGGCTCTTTAGTTCCTCTTCACTTTCTGCCATAAGGGTGATATTATCTGCATTTCTGAGGTTATTGATATTTCTCCCAGCAATGCTGATTCCAGCTGTGCCTTAGCCAGCCCAGCCATTCTCATGATGTACTCAGCATATAAATTAAGTAAGCAGGGTGACAATATACAGCCTTGACGTCCTCCTTTTCCTATTTGGAACCAGTCTGTTCTTCCATGTCCAATTCTAACTGTTGCTTTCTGACCTGCATACAGACTTCTCAAGAGGCAGGTCAGGTGGTTTGATATACTCCCATCTCTTGAAGAATTTTCCACAGTTTGTTGTAATCCACACAATCAAAGGCATTGGCATAGTCAATAAAGCAGAAATAGATGTTTTTCTGGAACTCTCTTCCTTTTTCAATGATCCAACGAATGTTGACAATTTGATCTCTGGTTCCTCTGCCTTTTCTAAAACCAGCTTGAACATTTGGAATTTCACAGTCCATGTATTGCTGAAGCCTGGTTTGGAGAATTTTGAGCATTACTTTGCTAGCTTGTGAGATGAGTGCAATTGTGCGGTAGTTTGAGCATTCTTTGGCGTTGCCTTCCTTTGGGATGGGAATGAAAACTGACCTTTTCCAGTCCCGTGGCCACTGCTGAGTTTTCCAAAGTTGCTGGCATATTGAGTGCAGCATTTCACAGCATCATCTTTTAGGCTTGGAAATAGCTCAACTTGAATTCTATCACCTGCACTAGCTTTTTTTGTAGTGATGCTTCCTAAGACCCACTTGACTTGCATTCCAGGATGTCTGGCGCTAGGTGAGTGATCACACCATCATGATTATCTGGGTCCTGAAGATCTTTTCTATATAATTTTTCTGTGTATTCTTGCCACCTCTTCTTAATATCTTCTGCTTCTGTTAGGTCCATACCATTTCTGTCCTTAATTGTGCCCATGTTTGCATGAAATGTTCCCTTGGTATCTCTAATTTTCTTGAAGAGATCTTTAGTCTTTCCTTTTCTATTATTCTTTTCTATTTCTTTGTACTGATCACTGAGAAAGACTTTCTTATCTCCCCTTGCTATTCTTTGGAACTCTGCATTCAAATGGTATATCTTTCTTTCCTTACTCCTTTGCTTCTCACTTCTCTTCTTTTCTTAGCTTTTTGTATGGCCTCCTTAGACAGCCATTTAGCTTTTTTGCATTTCTTTTTCTCGAGGATGGTCTTGCTCCCTGTCTACTATGTAATGTCATGAACCTCCGTCCATAGTTCATTAGGCACTCTGTCTATCAGATATAGTCCCTTAAATCTATTTCTCACTTCCACTGTACAGTCATAAGGGATTTGATTTAGGTCATACCTGAATGGTCTTGTGGTTTTCCCCACTTTCTTCAGTTTAAGTTTCGTTTTCTGTGATTGTGGTTTTCATTCTATCTGCCCTCTGATGAATAAGGGTTAGAGGCCTGTGGAAGCTTCCTGATGGGACTGACTGTGGGGGAAAGTTGGTCTTTTTCTGATGAGTGGGATTATGCTCAGTAAATCTTTAATCTAATTTTCTGTTGATGGCCGAGGCTGGTTTCCCTTCCTGTTATTTGCCCTGAGGCAAAACAACCAGTGCCTCCACCAGAGACTCCTGGACCCTCATAGATATGTCTGGTTCAGTCTCCCACGGCCACCAAAGTCAAATTTCCTGGGGGTTCTCAGTCCCTTTGCCGGATCCCCAGGTTCGGAAATCTGTTGTGGGTCCTAGAACTTTCTTAACAGTGCGAGAATTTCCTTGGTATAATTGTTCTGCATTCTGTGGGTCATCTGCTCAGCGGTTCTGTGTTGGAGCTAATGGCGACCTCCTCCAAGAGGGCTTATGCCACATGCTGCATTATGCCAAATCCTCCTCAGACAACCACTTTGCCTTTTTGTATTTTTTTTTCTTTGGGATGGTTTTGTTTTCTGCCTTCTATACAATATTTCAGACCTCTGTCCATAGTTCTCCAGATACTCTGTTTACTAGATCTAATCCTTTAAATGTATTCATCACCTCTGCTGTATATTCATAAGAGATTTAAGTCATTCCTGGCTGGTCTAGTGGTTTTCCCTGCTTTCTTTAGTTTAAGCCTGAATTTTGCAATGAGAATCTGATCATCTGAGCCACAGTCAGCTCCAGGCCTTCTTTTTGCACACTGTATACAACTTCAACTCCATCTCTGGCTACAAAGAATGTAATCAATCTTATTTTGGTATTGACTATTTGATGATGTCCATGTGTAAAGGGGTCTCTTGTGTTGTTGAAAAAGGGTGGTTGCTATGGCCAGTGCATTCTCTTGGCAGAATACTGTTAGCTTTTGCCCTGCTTCCTTTTGTACTCCAAGGCCAAACTTGCCTGTTACTCCAGGTATATCTTGACTTCCTTTGTATTCCAATCCCCATGATGAATCCCAAAGAAAGGCAGTTCCAAAGAATGCTCAAACTACCACACAGTTGCACTCATCTCACACACTAGCAAAGGAATGCTCAAAATTCTCCAAGCCTGGTTTTAACAGTACGTGAACCGTGATCTTCCAGATGTTCAAGCTGGATTTATAAAAGGCAGAGGCACCAGAGATCAGATTGCCAACATCCGTTGGATCATCCAAAAAGCAAGAGAGTTCCAGAAAAACATCTACTTCTGGCTTTACTAACTATGTCAGTCCCTTTGACTGTGTGGATCACAACAAACTGTGGAAAATTCTTTAAGAGATGGGAATACAGACCACCTGATCTGCCTCCTGAGAAATCTGTGTGAAGGTCAAGAAGCCTCAGTTAGTATTGGACGTGGAACAACAGACTTGTTCCAAATCAGGAAAGGAATACTTCAAGGCTGTATATTGTCACCCTGCTTGTATAACATACATGCAGAGTGCATCATGCAAAATGCTAGGCTAGAAGAAGCACAAGCTGGAATCAAGATTTCCAGAAGAAATCTCAATAACCTCAGATACACAGATGACACCACCCTTATGGCAGAAAGCAAAGAAGAACTAAAGAGCCTTTTGATGAAAGTAAAAGAGGAGAGTGAAAAAGTGGACTTAAAGCTCAACATTCAGAAAACTAAGATTATGGCATCTGGTCCCATCACTTCATTGCAAAATAGATTAGGAAACAATGGAAACAGTGAGAGAGTTCATTTTGGAGGGCTCCAAAATTACTGCAGATGGTGACTATGGCCATGAAATTAAAAGATACTGCTCCTTGGAAGAAAAGCTATGACCGTCCTAGACAGCATATTCAAAAGCAGAGACATTACTTTGCCAACAAAGGTCCATCTAGCCAAGGCTATGGTTTTTCCAGTAGTCATGTATGGATATGAGAGATGGACTGTAAAGAAAGCTGAGTGCCAAAGAATTGATACTTTTGAACTGTGGTGTTGGAGAAGACTCTTGAGAGTCCCTTGGATTGCAAGGAGATCCAGCCAGTCCATTCGAAAGGAGATCAGTCCTGGGTGTTCTTTGGAAGGAGTGATGCTAAAGCTGAAACTCCAATACTTTGGCCACCTCATGCAAAGAGTTGACTCATTGGAAAAGGCTGATGCTGGGAGGGATTTGGGGGCAGGAGAAGGGGACAACAGAGGATGAGATGGCTGGATGGTATCACTGACTCAATGGATGTGAGTCTGAGTGAACTCTGGGAGTTGGTGATGGACAGGGAGGCCTGGTGTGCTGCGATTCATGGAGTCGCAAAGAGTCAGACGCTACTGAGCGACTGAACTGAACTGTTGCTTTATTGTTCCTCTGTTTCTCCATTACTGTCTTCCTTTGTATTAAATAGATATTTTTTGTGCACTGTTTTAAGTCCCTCAATGTTTCTTTTACTGTGTATTTTTGATTTATAAGTAACAGAGTTACAAGTAAAAATAGTTGTATGTTGTACCTATATGTTGCTACATTTGCTGATACCCTTTATTTCTTTGTGTAGATTCCAGTTATATCTAATGCCCTTTTATTTCATCTTGAAGAGCACCTCTTAATATTTTTTGCAGGGTAATTTTTATAGCCTCACAGTCCAGACCCCATGAAAGAATCGACACTGATAAATTACCCCACACAATTTAAATTGAGATAGAGAGAATTGAAATCTTAAGAATACTGAATCTTCTCATACAGGAACACAATATATCTCTCCATTTTGTGTTCCTGTATGAGAAGATTCAGTATTGCTAAGATTTCAATTCTGTATTCTGTCAGTATTCTGTAATTTTCAGGATGTCAAATATTGGATTTTTTTTTTTTTTTTTTTTTTGTTTTTTATTTNTTCTCATACAGGAACACAATATATCTCTCCATTTTGTGTTCCTGTATGAGAAGATTCAGTATTGCTAAGATTTCAATTCTGTATTCTGTCAGTATTCTGTAATTTTCAGGATGTCAAATATTGGATTTTTTTTTTTTTTTTTAGATTTGTACCTAAAAATTTCATGGATTTTGATGTTCCACATGGAACGTTTAAGAAATGGAAAATTTCCAATTTCTTTTCTAATATATAGAAATGCAATTAATTTGACCTTGTGACCTTCAACCTTACTAAAACTCTTATTCAGGTACCTTTTTTGTAGATTTTTTTGGAATATAGAAAATCATGTCTATTGTAAGTAGAGACAGTTTTATTTTGCCCCAGTTTCTATGCCTTTTATTACTTTTTCTTACTAATATACCAACTAAGCCCTCCTGTTTGATGTTGAATAGAAATGGCAAGAGCAAATGTCCTTGCCTTTTTCCTAGTCTTAGGGGAAAACATTCAGTCTTCCACCATCATTGGTTTGTAGGTTTTTTATAAATACACTTTATCAGGTAGAGTTGATTCCCTTTTGTTTCTGGGTTACTAGGTTTTTATCATAAATTCATACAAATTTTGTGAAATGCTTTTCTTTTATCTGTTAAGATGGTTATATGATTTTTCTTCTACAGTCTATTGGTGTGAATTATACTAATTAATTTTGAATGTTGAACATCCTTTGTATTACCAGAATAAACTTTACTTAGTCCTGATTTGTTATCCTTTTATGTACTGCTGGATTCATTTTGTTAACATTTTTTGGAGGATTTATTTTTAGATCTGTATTTATATGCTTGAGTTAATATTTATATAAGTACCAAGCACCAGAAGGACTTCTGGTAAATGCACGTTATGCAGTTGGTTATAACCCACCTGCTACAGACAACTAGAAAAGCAGGGGAACGTGTTCATAAGATACCATTTATTATATGGTTAAAATGTCATTTTAAAAACAAGATAGTATTTTTGGATCTGCATAAATTTCTTTTCTCCCTTTGTTTTTCAAAGGTAGACATAAATGCATTAACCCACAACGTGCAGACTCTAGAGGAAAAGAATAAACAACTGACAGATAAGATTGCTTCCCTAGAACTTGAGCAAGCATCTTCTGATTACCATTGGGTGGGTATAAAAAGGTCAGTCTAAAGTAGGAATTAATGACTAAAGAGTTTTTTTACAAATCAGAAATTAGGAGATGGGTTTCTTCATTTGTTTGTATTTTGATAATTATCACAAGTCCTGAATAACTAAGCAGGCCAAGTATGTCAGAGAGCCCTACAGTATTCAGGCATAGAAGATTTAAGAGAATGAGAATTGAAAGCAGCTGTTAAACATCTGCCTACACAGATGATCTGTAATGATGAAAAGTACCAGTATTTCTAACATTTTAAAATACTTTCTTTCCCATAAATTGTGAGAAAGAAACTTGTATTTTTTTTTCCCCTGACAGTTCTATCTGTTGGGAAATCAGTAGTAAGTTAGATTTCTTAAAGCTGTTTGACAAGGTCATTGCCTTACAAATAAATGAAAAAGAAAGTGAAAGTGAATCTGCTCAGTTGTGTTTGACTGTTTGTGACCCCATGGACTGTAGCCCGCCAGGTTCCTTCATCCTTTGGACTCTCCAGGCAAGAATACTTGAGTGGATTGCCACTTCCTTCTCCAGGGGATCTTCCCTACCCAGGGACTGAACCCAGGTCTTTCACATTGCAGGCAGACCCTTTACCATCTGAGCTACCAGGGAAGTCATTACAAATAAACATTTAAGTCTTACAACATCTCCAGGTGAAGGAGACTTAAAGAGATTGTTCTGTTAAACAGCTAGTAAGTTTTCTGTGTGCTTTTGAATACTTCAGTCGCTCAGTTGTGTTCGACATTTTGTGGCCCCATGAATCACAGCATGCCAGACCTCCCTGTCCATCACCAACTCCCGGAGTTCACCCAAACTCATGTGCTTTGAGTCAATGATGCCATCCAGCCCTCTCATCCTCTGTCGTCCCCTTCTCCTCCTGCCCCCAATCCCTCCCAGCATCAAAGTCTTTTCCAGTGAGTCAACGCTTCACATGAGGTGGCGAAAGTATTGGAGTTTCAGCCTCAGCATCAGTCCTTTCAGTGAACACCCAGGACTGGTCTCCATTAGGATGGACTAGTTGGGTCTCCTTGCAGTCCAAAGAATTATCTATTTCTTCTGTAGTTTGGAATTCAGCTTTCAGAATTCCAAAGTAGATGTGAAGTCTGTCTTAATCTGAGCTAAATTCTTTCAAGCTCTGTCATAAGCTGCTCATTACTTCAACTATGAAGAATTTTACAGAAACTAAATTTAATTCTGTTAGTTTTCATGCCCCTGGAGCCAGACTATTTGTTTCAATTTCGGCTGTGACCTTGGGTGTGATCCTTAACCTTTCTGAACCTGAGTTTCTTGATCTGTCAAAATGGGGATAGTACTATTATTAGGAGGTTGTTGAGATTAAGTAAGTTAATACATGTAAAGCATGTAGCACACTGCTAACATTTATTGAATTCTTAGTATCTCAACTATCCCTGGAAAAAGCCTGTTAAGTTCTTTTGGAGCAACAAGGTGCATTAGCTCTAAATCGTGGTGCTATCTCAGGCCAGCCCTCCCTCCCTCAAAATTAATGATTCATCCTTGTCCTTTGCTAGTTGGCTAGACCTCAGCTGGGTTTATCTACCCAGCAGGTTTGTGCCTCTCAGTGTGCATGGTTCTTTCATGCCTGTACTGCCAGTGAGCAGACCTGTGGCCTTATCCTTTGAGTGACTTTGACAGATCTTGCAGGTAACTTGGTCAACTTTGATTCTTGCCTGCTTACCACATCTCTTGATTAAGGTCTCACAGTAATTACCCATACCTCAATTCCAGCTTACATATCTGCATAGAATCTTCTCTAACCAGGCCTTGTTGCAGTTGGCTGTAATGAGTCTTGAGAAAAAGAGGTAGAGATTTTACAACTTTTATTTTTTTAATCTGAGCAATATCATTGAACCTATTGCCATTCATTGCTGGCAGTATATTTTTGATCTTTAAAGATTTACACTTAATCCTCAATAAAAACTACCCTCTAGCATAACCTCTTATTTTTAGAGATGTGCATATGAGTTTGTGTCTTATATGCCACACCATAGATTTAAATTCAGACCCAGTTTTAACCCATGGCTTCATTTACTGTGTGACCTGGACAGGTTCTTAACCTCTGTGGCCCTCAGTGCCAAGGGGATCTTCCCTGTGGAACTCCCCTGAGGGTTCCCACAGCCTTGGTGCATACTCATTAAAATAGTTACTGTTACTTCATAAATTAGAAATTGACCTGTTTCATGCCTCTGCTTTTATGCTGTTATAAGGTAAGAATAGTTACTTATTTCTATACTCCCTTGCCTAGCATAGTGCCCATACATAATAGGTGTTTAAGGAACCTTGGTTGGGTAGAACACAAAGAGGGTCATGTGTATCATGCCAGGCCGTGAGACTCAAATGTGATATTGTGAGTAAAGTGCCAGTCACAGGGCCAACATACAGTATCCTTGTATAAATATCATGCTCGTTTTCTTTTCTCACACTTGCTTATGTTAGGTTTATGTTTGCCATTTCGGGCTATAGTGACAGTGTAATTTTAAAAAATTTTTATTGACGTATAGTTGATTTATAATGTTAATTTCTGCCATTCAGTAAAGTGATTCGGTTTTACATATATGTATTCTTTATCATATTCTTTTCCAAATTACAGTTTATGACAGAATATTCAGTATAGTTCCCTGTGCTGTATAGTAGGGCCTTGTTGTTTATCCATCCTATATATAATAGTGTGCATCAGCTAACCCCAAATCCCACTCCATCACTCACACTCTCCCTACTTCCCTTTGAAAACCACAAGTCAGTTCCTATGAATGATGGTGTTACTTAAGTCCATTACCACAGGCCATTATGAAGGGAACCTCAGTGAGAAAAGATCGAAATGTGGGAAGTTTACTGTTTCTGGGTTCAAATTAAATGACTAGTCTCCCCACTTTTTGTTGATATTTTCAACATACATTTTCAGATGGTAGCACCAGAAGGAAATAGAATTATTTCCATATACAACTAGGATTTTAATGACTTGAAATTAAACAATGTATTAAATATATTAGTTCTTAAAACTCGGATGACATTTAGTCGGTATACACTTGTGAGGGTGACAGAATCGGTTCCATCTGCATGGGCCCATGTCATACTGGTTGTTAATAGCATAAAATTCTTACTTACCCGTCTGCTTATAAAACAGCTTTGTTGTTGTTCAGCTACTAAGTCGTGTCTGTTTGTGACCCCATGAACTGCAGCACACCAGGCTTCCCTGTCCTTCACTGTCTCGCTAGAGTTTGCTCAACCTCATATCCACTGAGTTGTTGATGCCATCAAACCATCCCATTCTCTGTCACCCGCTGAGGGCACCCCCTGCCCTCAGTCTTTCCCAGTATCAGGGTCTTTTCCAATGAATCAGGTCTTCACATCAGGTAGCCAAAGTATTGGAGCTTTGGCTTCAGGATCAGTCCTTCCAATGAGCATTCAGGGTTGATTTCCTTTAGAATTGACTGGTTGGATCTCCTTGCAGTCCAAGGGACTCTCAAGAGTCTTCAACACCACAGTTCAAAGGCATCACTTCTTTGGCATTCAGCCTTTTTTTATTGTCCAGCTCTCACATCCATACATGACTATTGGAAAAACCATAGCTTTAACTATACAGACCTTTGTCGGCTAAGTGATTTCTCTTCTTTTTAATATGCTGTCTAGGTTGGTCATAGCTTTTCTTCCAAGGAGCAAGTGTCTCTTAATTTCCTGGCTGCAGTCACCATCTACAGTGATTTTGGAACCGAGAAAAATAAAGTCTGTCACTGTTTTCATTGTTGTTTCCCCATCTATTTGCCATGAAGTGAGGGGACCAGATGCCATGATCTTAGTTTTCTGAATGTTGAGTTTTAAGCCAACTTATTTACTCTCCTCTTTCACTTTCATTTTCATTAAGCGGCTCTTTAGTTCCTCTTTGCTTTCTGCCATAAGGGTGGTGTTATCTGCATATCTGAAGTTATTGATATTTCTCCTGGCAGTCTTGATTCCAGCTTGTGTTTCATCCAGCCTGGCATTTAGCATGATGTACTCTGCATATAAGTTAAATAAGCAGAGTGACAACATGTAGCCTTAACATATTCCTTTCCCAAGTTTGAACCAGTCCATTGTTCATGTCCAGTTCTAACTGTTGCTTTTTGACCTGCATGTAGGTTTCCTAGGAGGCAGGTGAGGTGGTCTGCTATTCTCATCTTTTTCAGAATTTTCCACAGTTTTTTGTGATCCACACAGTTAACGGTTTTAGCATAGTCAATGAAGTAGAAGTAGATGTTTTTCTGGAATTCGCTTGCTTTTTCTGTGATCTAATGAATGTTAGCAATTCATTCTGGTTCCTTGTATATTGCTAAGATTATTTAAACAAAGGATAGTTTGAGTTCAGCATTCCACAACTCAGAGTCTGAGATATTCATTCATTTAAATGGTCTCTTTCTAATTTCTGGTGTCCCATCAATTTTCTTAAGTACAGGGCCTGTTTAAATGATAATTTAAATTACTGCCTTAACATTTACCTTAAGTTAGCAAAAAAAGGAGGACATTATTTCCAAAGTTTATTTAAAAGATTAATAGAATTTTTTATGCCTTTGCCTAAAAAAAGGAAATTTTATTGAGGAAAATGTTGCCATTATTCAAAAAATTTGTATAAGAGACCCAGACTCTCCAAGTTCTTTTAAAAAAATAAAAGTCTTCAACATTCCAAGAACACAGAGTATTTTTGAGTGTTCATATGTGTAATAGCACATTTTTGGTTAAATCTAGCTCTTGATTTTTTATAAGCCTTATCTACGCTTTGCAATGCTTTGGGCACCTTGATTTATAGAACTTGGAACTGAATTTTAAATTTTAAATAGTTAAGCTTTTATTTCATTAGTTATGTGGTGTGGCTTTGTTTTTGTAATGTTATCAGCCATCCTTGTTATATATTTTCTGCTGGAGACTTGATCGAAACATAGCCCCAAATGTTCATTTGTGGGATGATTTTACATTTTTTACATCAGAGTTTCTAAAATGTTGTGTTAAAGGAGGACTGTATGTCTTCCATAGACAAAAAAATTTAATGTTATGATAATATATCATTACTGGCCTCCTGTTTATTGCTAGCAGTCTACATTTCTGTTAGGTTACTTTGAAACCAATACTTAATTGGTCTTAATGCTTTAAAAAAAAAATTGCCTTGGTGGGAGCAACACACAGCGATTAAAAGTGAAACTTTAAAAAACTGAAAGTGTGAATATGTATAAATAAGTATGAAATAAATATCTGATGTGACAAATGCCTGGATGGCCATACTAGTTAGTAACCCACTGATCCCTAATATTGGGTATACATTTTTATATTGAATGTACATAATTTTATAGTAGTACTAGTCACTATAATTTTTCTATCTTTTTTTTTTAAGTTCTAGAATGTCTAAAATGGCTTAATTCTTCTAGTCAAGGCAACTACCAAGAAGACAATGCTTTAGACTAATGTGATCTCTTGTATGCTGTCATGAAAATATTTGAACAGAGGAAAAAATGAGTTACATGTTATATAGTAATCTAGTTAGGAATGTGTTTTTACTTTTATTTGGAAAATATTCACAATATTTAAGATGAAATAAAGTGCACCACAGATTGGCTGTGTTGAAGACAGTGAGGAGTGTCTCTTGTGTAAATTAATATCCCAACATATATGTTTTTATATTTAAAACTTGCCTAAAGTTGAATGTAAATTCTTTGGCTTTAAATGCTGAAAAGGAGCCTTGTTCTGTTATTCACAGATTAAGCAAATATAAGCCAGAAATAATGACTTTGTCAGCACAGGAGATTTACCAACATCAGTAAGACTTAAATTAACAGCAAATGATCCTTAGTACAGCTAGTTGGCCTCTGTGATTAAGAATTTGTGTTCTTAGTCACATTTGCTTTTGTGTGTATTATCCCTACCATGAACTTATAAAGATGATTTTGACTTAATGGCAAATAGCAGTATTTTCTGTTATTAAGATAAAACAGTGAAATTGATTGTGGAAGGTGAAAATTTCCATCTTCCAATTACTAGTAGTGTTCTTCAAGTATACCAGTAAGGTCCAAAATTTAATCAAGAGAATCTATTTTATACTTATTTCTTCTGAAAAAGTGAGCAAAAAGGCATATGAAAAAAATAACTGTCATTATTAAAGGTTGTTTTAATGCTTAAATATGTAATTCCATGAAATATAGAGGCTTCAGTAATGTTTGTTCTAGGTAACATTGTGTTGAGTACTTTGTCAAACAATGTTTCCAACAAGCATTTCTTTGCTTTTTCAGTTTTTTTTTCCCCTAACTGCCTTTTAGCTATGGTAACTGAAGTGTCTCTGGTTGTCCAAGTGGTTGTGATCATTTTCTTAAAGAGCTACAGTTATCTCTCAGTATCCATGGAGAATTAGTTCCAGGATCCCCACAGATACCAAAATCTGTGGATACTGGAGTCTCTTATATAAAATGATATATTTGCATATATTCCAGGCACATCCTTCCATATCCTTTTAATCATCTCTAGATTGCATATAATACCTAGCACAATGTAATGCTATTGTAAGGAGTTGTCAGTTGCCCATATGTGGCAAATTCAAGTTTTGCTTTTTGAACTAGCTGGAAATTATTTTTTTCCTGAATATTTTCCATCCACAGTTGGTTGAACTAGTGGATATGGAACCCTATGGATACTGAGAGCTGACTGCATGTAATCCTCAAACTGCATATCTGTAACCACTAATAAAACCATCTACATCTGGCTTAGATTGCAACTACAAAGGGATAATTTGTGTAACAAAAATAGAGTTAGGAAACAAAAACAAACTCTGACTTTTTAGGCTCTCATACTTCATTAGAAGTTTCCCTATGTGTTGTGTTGCCAGGCTTCCTGGGTAGCTGGAACAGTAAAAAATCTGCCTGCAATGTGGGAGACCTGGGTTTGATCCCTGGGTCAGGAAGATCCCCTGGAGAAGGACATGGCAACCCACTCAGTATTTTTGTCTGGAGACTTCCACAGACAGAGGAACCTGGTGGACTACAGTCCATGGGGCTGCAAAGAGTTGAACACAACTGAGCGACTAACACACACATGTGTGTTGCATATTACACTATGATCAGCTGTCTAAAGAAGGACAAAGATGTAGCAGTGGCAAATAAATATGAATCCTGGATTCACTACTGTAGAAATAGTAAGGGTATGAATGCTTGTTTGAGAAGAAAAATAATTATTCATTCTATGTCTGGAGATACTGATACTTATGTTTGTTTTATTAGCTTGCCCAACAACAGGTGGAAAACGTCTTGGGAAAAATTACTGACAGTAAAAATAAGCTGGCCTATGAAAAGGGAAAACTTCAGGTATGAGATTTCATTTTCTGATTTTTTTCCTCATTTTCTAATGCCAATTGTGAAGCTAAATATTGCTGGACTTTGAAGAGGACCTAGCTCGGTCATTTACCAGTTCTGTAACTTTGGACAAGTTTTTAAACCTCCGTAAGCTTGGTCCCTTATTCACATCCAGCTGACCTCTATTTACACACTTATAATATAATGCTGAAACCTAAAGTGTGATCCCAAGGTTCATTCTGTGACAATATGAAACTTTATTATAATTATTTTATGCATAGTCATTTGCTGCCAATGTAGAAAGCCTATATTCTGTCTTTTTATTGAACTGTTGTTGATTTCCAATATTATGTTAGCTTTGAGTATACAGCAGTGATTCAGTATTTTTATAGATCATAACTCTAAAGTTATTATAAAGTATTGGCAATATTTCCTGTGCTGAACAACAGAGTCTTATAGCTTATTTTATCCATAGTCAGAGTTTCAGTTTCAGCTCCTGCCTCACCACTTTTACACACACTGGTTATGGTTACCCTCACCCTGTTCAGGCACAGGGCTGGGTTTGATCCAGCTCCATCTCCCCCAGTTGCTCACTCTCCTTGACAGTGCCAGCCTTTGCCCTAGTGGGGAGCTGCTCCAGAGCAAGAGGGTCTGGAGCTGGTATCTGGTGTGGGCTCGGTCACTTATTGGGGCCACAGCCTAATTTCCATTGGTTTCCTCTGCCTTGTTGCTAGGAGTAAGCAAGCCTGTGTGTGCTCTTTAGGAGTGAGGTCTGTTCCTTACAACTCTCGGATATGTCCCACTGATTTTCAAACCAGCTAATGGGACTCATCTTTCCAGTGTTGGTCCCTAGAACTGCGATTCCTAATATGTGGCATGAGCCCCAAAATCCCCAGGGAGGATCTCTGAACCTATGATATCACTTTTTTTTCTGTCTCTCTACTAGGGGTACAAATCCTGACCTGATCATGTCTCCCTACCAAACTGTGTTTGTCTTTCTTTACACCCTTGGTTGTAGACATCTTTCTCCAGGTTCATTTGTTTTTAATGAGAGCTGCTCCACATATAGATGTATTTTTTATTTATTTCTAAGGGTAGATGAGCTCAGTGTTGTCCTACTCCACCGTCTTGGTTTTTATCATATGTTTTCTTTTTTGCTGAATTTTTCTAACATTCCTAAAAAGAAATAATCCTGGAAATTATTGTCTCAAGGCAATGGAATTGACTTGAATGCATAAGATGATTCTTTAATTCCATATTCTTTAATTTAATGTGGGTTTTGCCTCTGTAGTATCCACAGAGCAGGAAACTTGCCACTAATATAACTAAGTCTGCCTTAAACCAACTTTGGTATAAACATTGAAGTCTGAATTAATGGTTCTTAGCTTCAGCTACACAGTAGACTCCTCTGGGGAATTTTACAAACACCTTATGCTGGGAAGTGTATGATATCTGCCATTTACTTTCAAATGAATCATTTAAAAAAATAGTTTTTTTACATACATAGAAGTGATAGATGGATATAGGATAAACAAGTATAAGAATATAAGTGGTTAAATTTGGATGGCAGGTGTCTGTATGTTTAAACATTTTCAAAATAAAAGGGGAAAAATCCCCATGAAAAGGCTTGCACCCCAGAGCAATTAAATCAGAATCTCAAAGAGTACGTTATATAGGCTTTAATACTTTTTAAAACTCCCCAGTGATTCCATTGTGCAACCATAGTTGAGCACCACTGGACTGAATGCTACGAAGCAACGTCTGGTTAGGCTTGGCAGCTATAGAGCTGATAGAATAAGTAATCTCACTAGAGGCTTGCTATGTACCTCAGCATTAATCTTATCTATTCAAGGGACTTAGCCATCAGGTTAGCAGACATGATCCAGGACAGAAACAGCCAGGGGAGCTGCTTGACCACTATTTGCATGCTTTTAATTAATATTTTCTGGAGGCATTTAAGTGTAATCTGTACTTGTGTAATCTTGCACAAGTCTTAATTTTCTTGAGTTTCATCTTACCTATGAAGTGAGCTGGGGAAGCACACCTCTTACTTTCTCACTAGAAAAGACTGTGTAACAGGCTGGATATATAGATTATTACAGGCACAATAGAACTTTCTCCTTTGTGGAACTAATGGTCTCATAGAAACTATGGCCCATAATATTGACTTTCTTTTAGCTTTCCCAGGAGAAATGAAGTATATTTTTATGTGTATGAGAAAAATCACAACACTCATAGGCAACTTGAAGCCAAATTTTTTCTGGGCGTGAAATACATTTTAAGGTTTGTTAGTGAGTCTGATGTTACTTTTCTAACATTTTAAACCTCAGTTACACATTTGAGATTATCCTTATAATCTTAAGGAAAATACATGCCTTTTTTCTGCCTGTATTCCTATAATAAGGGCCAAAGTGTTTTGATAGACTTTGAAAGCTGAAACACTTTTGAAACTATTGATTCACCAGTGTTTTTATGTCAGACTTTGTGTTGAAACACTGCAAAGATACTGATCTCATCAGCCCAAGGGAAAGTGTTCTTATATAGTGTGGTGGTGGTGGTGGTGTTGCTGTCATTACCCCTGAGCCACCAGGGAAGCCCATATAGCACATTACTCTTTTTATTGTGTTAGTTTCTGGTGTGCAGCAAAGTGATTCAGTTATATATTCTTTTTCATATTATTTTCCATTATAGTTTATTATAAGATACTGAATATAGTTCCCTGTTCTGTACAGTGGGAGTTTGTTGTTTATTTGTATTATACACAATAGCTTGAATTCTCCAATATCAAACTCCTAATTTAGCTGCCTCCTTCACTGTCTCTTTTGGTAACCATAAGTTTGTTTTTTTTTTATGTTTTCATGCCTATGAGTCTTGTTTCTGTTTTGTAAATAATGTCATTTATATCATATTTGTCTCAGATGGTAGAGAATCTGCCTGCAATGTGGGATACCTGGGTTTGATTCCTGAGTTGGGAAGATCCCTTGGAGAAGGGGAAGTATTCTTGCATGGATAATTCCATGGACAAAGGAGCCTGGCACGCTATAGTCCATGGGTTCTCAAAGAGCTGAACACAACCGAGTGACTTTCACTTTCATATCATATTTCAGATTCCACATATAAATATCTGTTATTTTTCTTTTTCTGTCTCCCTTCATGTAGTTTGGTAATCTCTAGGGTGATCCATGTTGCTACAAATGGCATTATTTTGCTCTTTTTATGACTGAGTAATATTCCTCTGTGTGTGTGTGAGTGTGTGTGTGTGTGTGTGTGTATGCATGCACCATATTCTTTATTCATCTGTTGATGGACATTTTGGTTGCTTTCATGTCTTGGCTATTGTAAATGATACATTATTCTTGCCAGGTAATCTAAAGAAAGAGCTGCATACTAAACATAATCAAAATAGTCTGTTTTCTCTCAATAGGATTATAATTAATTAAAATATTATATATCAACCATATTAGAAAAGAGATTGCATTTTTTTAAACTAATAATATAAATACTGGGTTTCAGGTGTTAATATAGACTGTCAGAAACTGCTGCCTCACACTCAAACTTGATTTTGATTTGATATTTGGTGCTGTATACTGTTACATTATCTAAATATGTCCAAATGTATTTATCCTTTGTGTTGATGGATATTTAGGCAGTTTTCAGTTGCTTACAAACAATGCTTGTATGATAAGTTCTTATACATGTCTTTGTACTCACATCCAAAGAGTCACTAACTATAATTCTTAGGAGAATTACTGGGTTGTAGCTTGCCAGTGCAGGAGACATAAGAGACACCAGTTCAGTCCCTGGGTCAGGAAGATCCCCTGGAGAAGGAAATGGCAATGCCCTCCAGTATTCTTGCCTGGAGAATATCTGATGGACAGAGGAGCCTGGTGGGCTACAGTCCATAGGGTCACAAAGAGCCTGACACAACTGAAGCGACTTACCATGCATTCAGAGTGTACATAAATTGAATTTTACTAGACTCTCTCAAATTTCTCCTGAAAGTTTAGAAAGCAGTCTATATAAGAGAATGTAGAATGACAGTGTTATGAATCTTACAAAGTAGATGAATCTCATAAAATAATACTACATGATGTTTTAAAAGTGAAAGTGTTAGTCACTCAGTTGTGTCTGACTCTTTGTGTCCCCAGGCTGTAGGACTGTAGCCCGCCAGGCTCCTCTGTCCATAGCTGTTTAGGGATATATTTATAGTAGAATTATTTAAAAGGAATAGGAATGATAAACGCCAAATTCAAGATAGTAGTAAACTCTAGAATGGCAGGAAGATATTTATTGGATTAGGCCACACAGAGCTATATTTGTATGTTTTATTTTTCAGTTGAGTGATGGATAGATGGGCTGTTACTATATGGGTCTGAAAGATTTTTATCACTTTTTTCCTTAAACGTATGTCAGTTAGTGCTTTATGCTCACTCTAATCTACCATCAGTCCCATCACTCTTATACCAGCTGGATTCAAATATTATGTTAGCTACTTGGCCCCTTATTATAGGCAGCTGCTTTTATGATCTTAGTTTAAAGATTATTTAAGAGCTTTGTTTTAGTAAATCTTATTAAGCTATAACATAGAGAAAAGTACACAAGGTACAGCTCATGAATTTTCACAAGGTAAAAGTATCCGTGTGACCAGCACTCAGAATAAGAAACAGAATGTTCCCAGAACTCATTTCATAACCTTTTTCAGTCACTGTCTCCTAGGATGTTACTATCCATCATCTTGACTTCTATAGCCAGATTAGTTTTACCTGTTTTGAACTTTATATAATTGCAACAGAATATACTTTTTGTGTCTTGTTCCTTTCACCCAGCATTATAATTGAGAGACTCACCCATGTTGTTTGTTGTATTAATGCTTCTTTGGCTTGAATTGCTGCATGGAATTATATGAATGTTATTAAGAGTGCTGTGCTGAAGTTATCACAGTTTTATGACTGTATTATCATATTTCAAGTCAAAATACATAACTTTGGCAGTTCAGGTTGTTTCAGTTATGAAACTCAGTCTAAACTATGAAGGCGCTGACATTATAGGCTTGTCCTACTTAATTTCTAATTTATTATATGTACTGAAAAAAAAACCTAGGAAATTTCTTAATAGCATTCATTTAGAATGCTTGCACTAGGAAACACATGCAAATAAAAATAAGTTTTTCTTTTCATCAATATCTAGGTGTCTCGCAGTTTCTTTTTTGTTTTGGTCTGTCCTGTGCAGCAGGTGGGTATAGTTCCCCAGCCAGGGATTGAACCTTTGCCCCATGCACTGGAAGCATGGAGTCCTAACTGCTGTTGTATTTTTATAGTTTTATATTTCAAAATATATATAACAGGCAATAGTGGTGTAAGGAATTAAGTGGTACAGACTACTGTGCATAAAATAAGCTACAAAGATATATTGTATATCACATGAAATGTAGCTGATATTTCATAATAAGGAAATGGAGTATAATCTTCAAGAATTGTGAATCACTGTGTTGCACACTTGAAACTTACATAATACTGTAAATCAGCTGTACCTCAATTTTTAAAAATACATATCTCTAAATCATTTGAAATAATAGGAGGAAATGACCTTGACCTAAATACTGCTTTTTTTGAGACTGGCTATGGAAGCTATTTTTCATGGATTTAATGTCATAGAAACATCAAATCTCTGAGGGTAGCAGGATTTATTTGCTTCTATGTTCTTCCCCATTTGAATGTCCTGAATTAAAAATCCTTTTGAAAGAGAGACCCACTGCAAAAACTAAAGTGGCTTATAGATGTGAATATGCCCTCTAACAAGTTTCAGAGCATTTTATTGAGTACCTTGAGGCTGGGGGTAGGATAATTACCTGAGAAAAATTACCCACAAAAAATAATGTGTGTTTTGCTTGAAGCGAGGCCAATTTAAAATTCTTTGAGTGTTTATTAGTACTTTTCCATTGAGTTCTAAGATTAACAGCAGTTTGCTTATATTTAAAATGAGAATAATTCTTGCATCAAAACACACCTTTAGAGGCAGCCATTCTAATTCTGAACCTTAAGTGAAAACCACTTAATGGGGAGCTACACAACATGTTTATACTGTGGTGTTCAGTCATCAAGTCGTGTTTTACTCTTCATGACCTGCAGGATACCAGGCTTCCCTGTGCCCCACCATTTCCCCAAATTTGCCCAAGTTCATGTCCATTGCATTGATGATGCCATCCAACCATCTCATCCTGTCACCCTTTTCTCCTTCTGCCTTCAGTCTTTCCCGGCATCAGGGTGTTTTCCAATTAGTCAGCAGTTCGCATCAGGTGGCCCAAAGTATTGAGCTTCAGCATTAGTCCTTCCAATGAATATTCAGGGTTAATGTCCTTTAGGATCAACTGGTTTGATCTCCTTGCTGTCCAAGGGCTGTCAAGAGTCTTCTCCATCATGGAAGTTTGAAAACATAAATTTTTTGGCATTCAGCATTCTTTATGGTCCAACTCTCACATCTGCATATGTCTTACTGGAAAAACCCAAGCTTTGACTGTATGGACCTTTGTCAGCAAAGTGATGTCTCTGCTTTTGAATACACTGTCTAGGTTTGTCATAGCTTTTCTTCCAAGGACCAAGCTTCTTTAATTTCATGGCTGTGGGCACTGTCCGCAGTGATTTTGGAACCCAAGAAGAGAAAATCTGTCACTGCTTCCACTTTTTCCCCTTCTAATTGCCATGAAGTGATGGGACCAGAAGCCATGATCTTAAATTTTTTTAATATTTTAAACTGGCTTTTTCACTCTCATCCTTCACCCTCATCAAGAGACTCTTTAGTTCCTATTTGCTTTCTGCCATTAGGGTGGTATCATCCGCATATCTGAGGTTGTTGATATTTCTCCCAACAATCTTGTTTCCAGTTTGTAACTCATCCAACCCAGCATTTCTCATGATGTGCTCTGGTATAAGTTAAATAAACAGGGTGACAGTAAACAGCCTTGTCATCCTCCTTTCTCAATCCTGAACCAGTCAGTTGTTCCATACAAGGTTCTAACTTTTGCTTCTTGACCAGCATATAGGTTTCTCAGGAGACAGGTAAGATGATCTGGCGTTCCCATCTCTGTAAGAGTTTCCCACAGTTTGTTATGATCCACACAGTCAAAGGCTTGAGCATTGTCAATGAAACAGAGGTAGATATTTTTCTGGAATTCCCTTGCTTTTTCTATGATCCAGCAAATGTTGGCAATTTGATCTCTGGTTCCTCTGCCTTTTCTGTATCCAGCTTGGACATCTGGAAGTTCTCAGTTCACACAATGCTGAATCCTAGCATGTAGGAATTTGAGCCATAACCTTACTAGCATGAGAAGATGAGGACAGTTGTCCAGTGTTTTGAACTTTCTTCAGTACTGCCCTTCTTGGAAACTGGGATGAGGATTGACCTTTTCCAGTCCTGTGGCCACTGCTGGGTTTTCCAAACTTGCTACCATGTTGAGTGCAGCACTTTTATAGCATCATCTCAAAGCTCTGCTGGAATTTGATCACCTCCACTACGTTTATAGGTTTTTTTCTGGGTTTGAGTGACTGACCACACTGTTGTGGTTATCTGGGTCATTAAGATCTTTTTTGTACTGTTCTCTGTATTCTTTCTATCTCTTCTTGATCCCTTCTGCTTTTATTAAAGGTCTTCACCATTTCTGTCCTTTATTGTGCCCATTTTTGGATGAAATATTTCTTTGATATATCCAGTTTTCTTGACGAAATCTCTAGTCTTTCCCCTTCTGTTGTTTTCCTCTTTTTCTTTGCATTGTTCATTGAAGAAGGCTTTCTGTCTCTGCTATTCTGTGGAACTCTGCATTCAGTTGGGTGTACCTTTCTCTTTCCCCCTTGATTTTCATTTCTCTTCTTTCTTCAGCTATTTGTAAATCCTTCTCAGACAACCACTTTGCCTTCTTGCTTTTCTTTTTCTTTAGGATGGTTTTGTTCAATGCCTCTGTACAATATTATGGACCTCTGTCCATAGTTCTTCAGGCACTCTGTTTACTAGATCTCGCCCCTTGAATCTATTTGTCACCACCACTGTGTATTCATAGGGGATTTGACTTAAGTCATACCTGGGCTGGCTTAGTGTTTTTTCCCACTTTTAGTTTAGGCCTGAATTTTGCTATGAGACATTAATGATCTGAGCCACAGTCAATTCCAGGTTTTGTTTATGGTGACTGTCTACAGCTTCTCCATCTTTGGCTACAAAGAATGTAATCAGTCTGATTTCGGTATTGACCATTTGGTGATGTCCATGTATAAAGTTGTTTTATACTGTACACTGTGGAAAAGAGAAACAGAAACAGGCAAAGATGAGAGAAAGGAGGATTCTGCTGATGAAACGAGAGATTTCCTGAGACAAAATGTGTTTTCATGTAGCCTTTACAAAAAAAATTAATATTAGCACTCAAATTTTAACAGTTGCCAAAAATTATTAGTAGCTACAACCAAGAGGAGCATTCCCTTCACAGGTGGGAAATAAAAGATTCTAAGAGAGGAAGAAGTTTATTTAAAAATTTTGGATGAAACTTTTTCTGATTCAGAGATAGGCTCAATAATGTTATTTGCATGAAAGGATTGGCAATAAGAGGAATAAAACATAGAGAAATACACAATTTGGAGATTTGTACATAAATATTAATGATTCACTTCCCCAAATGGGGCTTCCCAGGTGGCACTAGTAAAGAACCTACCTGCCAATGCAGGAGAAGTAGGAGACTAGGATTCAATCTTTGGGTTGGAAAGATCCCCTTGGAGGAGAAAATGGCAACCTACTCCAGTATTCTTGCTTGTGGAGAATCCCATGGACAGAGGAGCCTGGTGGAGGCTCCATAGGATCCCAAAGAGTTAGAAAATACTGGAACAACTTAGCATGCACATTCCCCCAAATAATCATCATCTTTAAACATATGAATAGTCAGCTTTATGAGTTCATTTTCAAATATAATTCAGCCTATAAGAATTCTGTTAATTCAGCTTTTGTAATTCTCTGTTGGTAAAACACAAAATTCTGTCTCCTCCTTACATACTGACAGTTCTAATTATTTGTACTCAGAAAGGTTTCAGAGTGCTAGATACCACAGTTCCTTTAAAATAGAAATGAAAATACGTTGCCCACAAAGTCTCATTGTCATGTTCATGAACTGTGTTAATTTGGAGTTTCCATAAGTGCCATAAACCAAATGAGTTATCTCAGTACTTGTATATGGCTACAGCCTACTTTTATTTGTTGAAGTAACTATTTTAGTTGACATAGAATCATTGAAAAATGTAGGCTTGCTTTCTTAAGAATTTGCTGTGATTTTTTTTTTCCCAAAAATTCTTGGCTTTTTTTTTTTTTTTTTTTTTTTTTTTTTTTTTAATTGTTATTTTT
>SJYA01000305.1:1149415-1188395 GCA_006410615.1 Neotragus moschatus | reverse complement strand
TTTTTTTTTTTTTTTTTTTTTAGCTTTTTTAAAGTGTATATATCTATCTATTTTATCAGCAAGGCTTATTTTATTGCTCTTCTATTTTTTTCTTCTAGACAAAAGTTAAGCAGCTAGAAGAACAACTGCATTCTCTTACTGAAACCAGTTCACAGAATGATCATCTACGCAAGTTGAATAAGGCACTAGAAGGCAAATATGCTCAGGTGTGATTAATAGCTACAAAACAGATTGCTTTTATGTTTTCATTAGCTTTTAAGAAACAGGCCTTGCTCCCCACCTCACCATACAATCCCAGGAAGATGAATATTCTCTCACTGTACTCCATTTAAGAAACATTTTTTAAAACACCCTCTATGTACAAAGTTCCACTTAATCCTAGAGGATTTCAGAAAGATGCCAGAATCAGGATTGGGACATTTAGCTTGCTTATGCTCTAACTGGAGTATTAGGAATGTACTCAGTAGATTTTGCTATAGAAGATTACAGCTTTCGGAAACAAAATAGATTGTATTGGGAGCATCTTTAGGGAGCATTGTTATGATGAAAGCATCACGAATCGTTCTTCATAGAGGAAGTGGGTTTTTTTGATGTGAGCCTTAAAACTTTTGGCAGATGCGAGGAACAAGTATCTTTGATTTTTTTTAGTTATAGGCACAGACAGAACTTGGTGCCAGCACGACCCACAGCAGCGC
This sequence comes from Neotragus moschatus, assembly GCA_006410615.1. Lineage (NCBI taxonomy): Eukaryota > Metazoa > Chordata > Mammalia > Artiodactyla > Bovidae > Neotragus > Neotragus moschatus. The sequence goes on along the minus strand of SJYA01000305.1, from coordinate 1,187,700 downwards.
ACTTGAAAGAGGTGTTAGTAGTGAAGGTGCTTACTTGTCAACATGGTGGCTGCTGAGACTGAAAACCTGTCATAAGTCACATAATACTGTAACAGATGAAGAGAAAATTAGACAAATAAGGTATATAAGACATTTAGTGAAGAAAACAATCCAGGGATATGTGTTAGTGGAAAAAAAGTGATTCATTTCAGTGATTTACAATTTACCACATTATCTGTTTATTTTTAATTCTTAACACTCAGTGTTAGCATGTGTAATGTTTGTGTCTATAACATTTGTGTATGTTATACCTCTGGTAACCAAGGAACTAGAATGTATCTTCGGATGGAATGCTGCTAGCGTTCTAACAATCTGACTGCACTGGAGAAGGGGGCTTCATTAGATTCGCTTTCTTTCTTCACTAGGACATACTTCATTCTGATTATTTTTTTTCATTCTGAAAGCAAAGGAACACATTTTTAAGTATATTTTCCATCACAGCTTTGTTTAGAACATTGTGTTGTTTCTCACAGTAAATGGGACACTAATTGAAAAATAATCCTAGGTTTAGTTGATTTGTTTTTCTCAATTGGTGATGCCTCCAAGAAGAAGGAAGTCTCCAGAGAGGCCTGCTTCTTCGAAATTCCTTGAAAGCTATAGGCCTCCTGTAAACAGCCTAAAGGAACGAACTTCCTCAGGTTTGCCCAGTGTTGTGCCAAACCCCACACGCCGTGTGACCTTTGCACCTACCCTGACTTCTGTGAGGTCTTCTCAGGAGATTGGAGACTCTAGGATCTCTCTAAAGACTCTTTTGAATGCCATTAAAACCATGGAGGGAAGACTAGAAGGTAAAATAGACATTCTTGCCTCAAGACCATTAATAAATGATGAGTCACCAAATTTTCTTAATCGAGATTCGGTAAGTGAAGACCAGAAATCATAAAGAAATTTCAGATTTATACAACAATGAAGAAAAGTAGTGACATCTAGAGAGATGAAGTTTAGAGATGTGCATACTAACAAGGAAACAAGCTTCTTCACAAACAGGATAGACTAGATTGAAGCCATCATTCTGTCTATCTCATACTTTTTCTTTTGGACACAGAATTGTCCAATTTGGCTTAAAACTAACTATTGAGATTTTTAAAATCTAACTTTCTATTTCTTAAAAATTAGTATGTTAATAATCTTAACATTTACAGTAAAATGTTTGGATAAAGGCTGATTTTAAAGTAGAAGTACATAAATAGGAGCCCTAATATCTTGGATGCTGGCATATATTTCACCCAAAAAACTTACTAGAGCATCTATCTTTGTTTCCTATTTAAAAACGGAATGTACTATAACTTGTTTTAGAGTTAACTAATGTTTAGATACTTTTGTTAAGTACTTTAGCTAGCGGCCTTTTCATATTTATATAAACACTGGTAAAACTGTGTTCTTCCTAATGTATTTTTCCCATTCAAGAGGTTTTCAAAACGTCTAAGTTAGCATCTTTTGTACTATGCTTGGATCCCTACAGAAAAAGTATTTTAAATGTTACACATTAAAAGTTATAGGGAAGTATATTGTTGAGGGAGATATGGGGAAAAGGCATTCTTTGTTGATGTTTGGAGTGCCCTCTTCCCACAAAGGACAATTTGGCTTTATTTACCTTTATTTCTTAGAGAAGGCAGTGGCACCCCACTCTAGTACTCTTGCCTGGAAAATCCCATGGATGGAGGAGCCTGGTAGGCTGCAGTACATGGGTCGCTAAGAGTCAGGCACGACTGAGCGACTTCACTTTCACTTTTCACTTTTATGCATTGGAGAAGGAAATGGCAACCCACTCCAGTATTCTTGCCTGGAGAATCCCAGAGACAGAGGAGCCTAGTGGGCTGCTGTCTGTGGGGTCACACAGAGTCGAATACAACTGAAGCGACTTAGCATCACCTTTATTTCTTGGGCTTCCCTGGTGGCTCAGATGGTAAAGAATCTGCCTGCAATGCAGGAGACCTAGATTCAATCCCTGAGTCTGATCCCCAGGTTGGGAAGTTCNGTGGGCTGCTGTCTGTGGGGTCACACAGAGTCGAATACAACTGAAGCGACTTAGCATCACCTTTATTTCTTGGGCTTCCCTGGTGGCTCAGATGGTAAAGAATCTGCCTGCAATGCAGGAGACCTAGATTCAATCCCTGAGTCTGATCCCCAGGTTGGGAAGTTCCCCTGGAGAAGGGAATGGCTATACCCAGTCCAGTATTCTTACCTGGAGAATTCCATGGACAGAGGAGCCTGGCAGGCGCAATCCCTGGGGTTGTAGCACAAAAAAAACCAAAACTGAGTNTTGGGTACCTAGACTAACAGACTTAAGAATAAATTGAACTTAGGAGCACGTTCTTAGAACAGAACTCATTTGTATGTAGGGGACTTACTGCACATAAAATACCTTATTTATATAAAATTCTAGGAAATAAAAATGAATTTATTATGACAGAAAATAGGTCAATGGAGGCCTTGGGTGGACATGTAGGAACAGGGAGAGAAAGAACAGTTGATTACTAAAAGGCATAGAGGAAGTTTTGGGATAATGGAAATTGTTCATTATTGTGATGATGATTTTAAGAGTTTATACATATTTCAAAATTGTACATGTTAAATGTACACAGCTTACTGTATGTCAGCTATATCCCAGTATGGCTGTTTTTAAAAATGTTAATTTTTAAGTAATTATTTTAAAGTATTTAAAATGACATTCTTGAAATGACAAAAACAATAGAGATAGATAACAAGTTAGTGGTTGCCAAGGAACATGGAATGGATTCGAGGAGGACATGAACACAAAGAAACAGTACAAGTGAGTTCTTTGTGGCAGTGGCGTAGCTCTGTGTCTTCACTGTGGTGGTGGTCACCAGAATATGTGCATGGGGTCAGAGTACATAGTTATATGTATGTGTGCATACACAGATGAATGCAGGTTAAAGAAATGGTGAAAACTGTAACTTTTGTAGTCCAGTTTATCTGATTAACAATCATGTAAGATTATGAAGATGTAAAGATGTCATTATTAGAAGCAGGGTGAAGAGCGCATGGGGACTGTCACTAATTTTGTAACATCCTATGAGTCTAATTATTTTAAGATAAAATCTTTTTTTTTAAAGAGTAGTATTTAAGATAGTATGATCTGAAATGATTGTGTAGGTACACTGAAAGTGTTTCAGGGATGTAAAACTGTAATACTTTTAATTAGGATTAGAACACTTTAATAACTATTTTCTTTATACTATTTCATACTTACCTGCTTTTATTATGTATTTTGTTAATTTACATCATATTTTCAAACTCTGTGGTAATCAGTTTCTCCCCCAGTTTTCATCTTACCATCAGAGGGTTTTGTTTTTTTTTTTTTAGTATTTTTAAGTTTTTATTGGTATATAGTTTATTTACAGTGTTATGTTAGTTTCTGGTGTACAGCAAAGTGAATCAATTATACATATATCCACTCTTCCTATATAGGTCATTACAGAGTATTGAGAAGAGTTCCTTGTGCCATATAATAGCCATCATAATCATAGTCTTATCTCCCATATCCCTCATTCCAGGCTTTTCATGTTGACATATATATTAGAGATTTGCCCATGTTTATTAACAGATTTTTTTTTTCCTTTGTAGTTTTAAGGGGAAAAACAGCTACTAGAGCTAATTATTTTTTTGCAGTTATAGATAAGCATATTTAATTAAACATTTTAAGTTTGGCTTCTAAATTGCTGTGTCTTATTCTAACCAGAGCTTCCCTTATGGCTCAGATGGTAAAGAATCCACCTGTAATACAGCAGGTCTGAGTTTAATCCCTGGGTTGGGAAGATCCCCTAGAGAAGGAAATAGCTACCTACTCTAGTATTCTAGCCTGGAAAATCTCCATGGACAGAGAAGCCTGGCAGGCTAACAGTCGATGGGGTCGTAAAGAGTCAGACAAGACTGAGCGACTAAGCACAGGACATTCTAACTGCTGATTGATTGTGCTTTAAGAAAGTCATTTAATATCGTTTCTTTCTTTCTGCTAAGGTGAAATCCCTTCTTGAAAAGAATGAAGCGGAGCTTTCACAAGCAGTAAAGGGTCGTGATGCAGCCCTGAAAGAGAGTCAGAAGTTGAAAGGGGACCTTGAAACTCTGGAGGACAGGGAGAACAAGAAGGCAAGACATCACCCCTTTGTGAACTCTGTAACCTACATGAAGCACTTCTGAAATTTTTATGAGCCACATTCTTTCATTTCTTGTTACCTTTAGTTTAAAAAAAAACAAAGAGGATTGATCAGATGAGAATTTTCTTTTCTGAAGGAAAGATAACTTTAGAAAAACTTTAAAATATTTCCCTTAAAAATAGATGATTTAACTCACAATGTGTTTTTTTTCTTTCTTAATCAAAAGTCTACTTTTTTTGTTGAAACACATCTGACCTGTTAATAATAACCACCTACTTATGTCTTATTAATGTGATAAAACATTGTTATGATTCTATGTTAAATCACCAAATGCTTTCTGCTTAACAGTGTGTGTTCTCGGTGAGAGGAGAGGTCACATCCCAGACTCCTTCCCCTCTGAAGAGGGCTGTGACTTATACCATTCTTCAGCGGCTCCCACTCTCCCTTATGTTCTTTTTTCCCTCAGATAATTCTGATGGGCTTCGGAGGTGTTATCTTCTTCTGAGCCCATGATAAGATTAGCTGAGCAGGACCTGTATGGGCCACCTGGGACTACCTCGAGACCCAAGAAGTTGTCGGTCCTTATGTCTCTAGTTAATACTGATGTGTGTGCTGGGATATGACAATAGTCAGGAAGCACTGCAGAGTTTTTCATTGGAGCAATAGGATCTGAGTCTAGTTTTCTTTTTCTCAAAGTCAGAATAACTTAATAAACAAAATAAAAATAAAATATGCTTTAAAGCAATTATCCTCCAATTAAAAATAAAACATAGCAGAAGCATACCTCACACCTATCTATGGAAAATTTCTGTGGAATTGTAAATGAATTTAAGAAGAATTTTATATTCTCTTTTTTATTTAAATAAAACTCCTTTGGTTAAAAAAGAAAAAATATATATTTATATATACATACACACTTAATCCTCTTAGCATTGTACCAGACCTGGTTTCGATGCTCTTCTAGCAGTCACAGGACTCAGCAGTAGAAGAATAACTAGACTGAATCAAAACATTGTCTTATTTCATCTTATATTAGGTGGGGAACTTTCAGCGACAACTGGCAGAAGCCAAAGAAGACAACTGCAAAGTGACAATCATGTTGGAGAATGTGTTGGCTTCTCACAGTAAGATGCAAGGTGCTCTGGAAAAAGTGCAGATAGAGCTTGGCCGGAGGGATTCAGAGATTGCAGGCCTCAAGAAAGAAAGGTACTAGAGATTATTTTTGTCTTTGTACTTGTATTTTTCTGCTGTGTTGTAGTAAGGAACAAGTGTGATCAAGAAACAGTCACTTTATGTTACTTCCTTTGTGAAAAAAGTAGTAAAATGGTATTGAAAGAATTAGCAAATTTGGGAGAATCTGGAATTATAAAAATGATATCCAGAAATTCACATATTTTGTAGTGGTGTAAATGAATATGTATTCCAGCAATTCATGTGATAAATGCTGTCTTGTCCTTGCTATTTTCTACACCATTTAAACCTGCCCTTGGGTCTATAGAATAGTAATTGTCAAGATTATTAAAGCCAGGCATCTACTTCATTTTGAATTAATTATTCATTTATTAGTATACTATTTAATAAACTATTTTAGAGGAATCATTCTGAGAACTGCTTTCAGCTATAAGAAAACTCCTTTGAATGTTTCAAAAATTACATGCACATTTCCCATTTAGGTTAATGAACAAATGGTTTGAGTTTAATAAGGCCTCTAAGTATAATGTATTTTCTCTGTGTTATGGAAAAATTAGTGACTTTTATATTCTTCATCATGCTTATTTTTTTTTTTTTTTTTACGTTACAAATCAGTGTTACCTCTGAAGTGAAAGAAATCAAGGGGATGGTATTAAAAAACAGTTTACTGTTCACAGTAAAATTCTAGGTAAAAAGTAGAAATCTCAAGAGTAAGCCAGTCCATCCAGAGGTGATACATTTTTGTGCCAGTGATATATATATAGAGAGAGTATAAAATTATCAGCTTTTAACTTAGTCGTTAACATGCACTGATAGTTAATATACCAAGCAAAATTGAATCATAGAGATGGGACAGATTTTTAATCCCCAGGAGAATTAGTGTCTTACTCTGATGCTGAGGCTGCAGATTTATCACCTGCCAGCTCTAAGATATTCTGAGCATCTGTAGCCCATGACCTAAGGCCATTTCAGCTTCCTGGAAGAGTGCCCTGTACATCCCAGTGGTATCATTTCTAGATGATTCTTTCCGTTTCTAGAAAGTGGTCACTTTCTCTGTGCTCTCCATCTTTAGGGCCCTAAATCAACAGCGGGTACAGAAGCTGGAAGCAGAAGTGGACCAGTGGCAGGCCAGAATGCTGGTCGTGGATGCCCAGCACAATAGTGAGGTAGAAGCCAGGTTTTTATAGATGATAATGTTAGTGTTGTTTTTTTTTTTTTAATTGGGATATCACTGTTTTAGAAAAATGGAGTAAAATAATCAGGTAAATTTCCTTCCCATTCAAGTCTGACTTTTGAACAATACATATTCCCAAATGGGAAACTGGTTTATAATCTTGCAGTGAGTCGTTTAGCAAACCAGGACCATAATTATGCCTATTTCTTTTTGTTTTATTTGGTCTACATTCTTTTCATATGTTAATGCATAAGGGATTGCAAATGTTAAAGGGCTTAGAAAATAACATAACTTCAGTTAGAAATAGGGTGATCGCATGGACAGAGGAGCCTGGTGGGCTGCAGTCTATGGGGTCGCTGAGGGTTGGACACAACTGAGCGACTTCACTTTCACTTTTCACTTTCATGCATTGGAGAAGGAAATGGCAACCCACTCCAGTGTTCTTGCCTGGAGAATCTCAGGGACAGAGGAGCCTGGTGGGCTGCCGTCTGTGGGGTTGCACAGAGTCAGACATGACTGAAGTGACTTAGCAGCAGTAGCAGTCCTACTAAATAAGAAAACACATGCGTTCATAGATATGTGAATGTGAAGTCGCTCAGTCATGTCTGACTCTTTGCGACCCTGTGGACTGTAACCTACCAGGCTCCTCTGTCCATAGGATTCTCCAGGCAAGAATACCGGAGTGGGTTGCCATTTCTTTCTTCAGGGGATCTTCCCAACCCAGGGATTGAACCCAGGTCTCCCACATTGGAGGCACTTTAACCTCTGCGCCACCAGGGAAGCCATAGGTATATACATCTATATATAAGTTCGTAGGTATATACATATATAAATATGTATCTACACATATGTACACATGTAAAATACATAGGGATATTTTATATGAATAAGCTTTCTCTAGACAAATATACAAAGAGCAGTTGCCAGTTATCTCTGTCGGCAGTGAGGTTAAAGAATCAAAAAGGGGAATTTAACTAATTTAAAATTTTAGAAATTAGGATAAATAAGTTGGCTCCGTTTTCAAAAACTCTCTAGTGACCAGTTGAGCATACCCTTCCCATCACCTTCTAAGAGTCTGCTAAGCACTGTCTGTAATAAGTTCTCACATATCCCAGGCATCTGGAGTCTTTGTTTCTGGTTCCACATAGTTGTTTTTTCAAAGTTTAAAGAGGAATATACAGTGTTATGTACTTCTAGTATCTTTTACAGTGGAACAACAAGGTTAAAAACAATCTTCTCTTTCAGATGGAACCTCTACAAAAAGCTCTAGATGTAGCTAGAGAAGACAACAGGAAACTGGCTATGAGCCTGGAGCAAGCTCTCCAGACAAATAATCACCTACAAACAAAGCTTGATCATGTTCAAGAGAAATTGGAAAGCAAAGAACTTGAGCGACAGAATTTGGAAACCTTTAAGTAAGAGCAGTATAGTCACAGTGAAATTAGGGAAGAGCCTCTGGGAGAGTAAGTCTGGCTCATTCACATAAACCAGTTAAAGCTTTTTCCCTACTTTGAGCTGGTCCTCCTGCAGAACCACGTGAAGGAGACAGGCATAGCTAAACAGCAGAGGATGCTGGCTGGGATACACTTCTCTTCAACTCTTCCCTCATCTGGTGTTGATCTTCTGTACATGAAGGTTAAACCAATTCAGGAGGGACACATACACATTTTTTGCCAAACCTTTTCTATCAGAAGCTTATGTGTCCTTTAAAGGCATGATTTGGAAAAGGAACAACAGAAGCTTGGATGGAAATAACCCCCCAGGAGTGGGATAATTCCATTTAAGCAGATGCTCGACCATTAATTGTTTCCCATTTTGCCCTGAGATCAGGTAGCTCAAATCCTTCTAATTCAAGTCAGGCCACTAGAGTGTTTTTCTTAAAGTGTATCTAGGCAAATGTGATTTAGATACTAACAACATCCCATGAAAATTTATACCCAAGGGAAATATATTATGCCCATGGATCTTGATTGCTTTCAGGTAGTGAACATATTGATAGAGCAGAGCATGCTTATATAAGCTAAAGCTAAGGGTATTTTTCATGTTTGTAATCTGTACAAATTGTATATTCTGGTGAAATGCTGCTGGCTCTGGACTATTCAGTATTGGTTAAAACAAGAATATGTGTTTTCACTCTTAAGTGTGGATCTTTTTGTATTAATGACTTTGTTTTTTAAGGCTGTAGGTAAATGCTTATTTTTCTTTCTGTTAATGAGTTCCAGATCAGTGATTTTACATGGTGACTGATCTGCTCAGTTGCAAATCATACTGCCTAAGATGTTTTCTAAAGGTGCTTTAACATCTCTCTTTTTCAAAACAGAGAACGGATGAGTGAAGAATCCAAAATAGAAGCAGAATTGCATGCTGAACGCATAGATGCTCTAAGAAAGCAGTTTCAAGTTGAGAGAGAAACTGCCAAGAAAGCAGCACAGCGGGAAGTGACTGAGGTATGGAGGCGCACGACAAAAGACACGTAACATCCACCCTCTAGGTGGCTGCCAGCTAGAGGATTCCTGAGAATGGCTGCAGTTGTTCTTTAGCTCTTCTAATTCTCCTTTCACCAGCAAGTGAGATGCAGCTCTGAGCTGCTTGATATACAGTTATCTGCCCAGTGAAGAATGCCTTGATGATAGTTCTTCCCCTTGGAGAATAGCAACTTGAGTAGTAAAGAGAAAGGAGACTGCCATCTGCTAGACGGATAGCAAGTCACCTGTCTCCTCAGTCCACTTCACTAGCATCCCTCATGCACCTGCCTTCTCCTGAGAGGCCTATTTAAAAACAGTAGAAGATGTGCTCTATACTAACTGACCCCTTGTTTGTCACCTCCACTGTTACATGAGTCAAGTAGGGAAGACGTCAGAAGACTTTCTGATATTTAGAAGCTATGTACAATTTTAAATGAATGCAGAGTAAGGGAAAGTTTGTTTTAGCTGGCTGGGTGGTGGGAGGAGGAGGGAAGCTTGACCAAAGTACAGGACTGAGACTGGCAGAGCTTGCAGGGATAGGACACGCTATGTAAGAGGATAAGCAAGTGAAAGATGAACAGGATATGTGAGCAAAGGAAAAGCATTTGCCTGTCTTGATTAAAGCAGAGACCAGGAAATTTCTGAGAAAGAAGGGCTAGCTTAGAAGAAACGAGCTGGTAGACGGTCTTAACTACCAGAATATTGGCTGGAAACTGTTAGGTAAAAGTAAAGCACTGTAGGTTTCTGAGAAGGATGTAAGCACAGTTTTAAGTAGGTTAGTCTGTTGGCAGTGGAAAGTAAATAATAATGAAGATAAACCAGAAACATGGAGGCTCATGGGAACTAGAGCAGTTACTTCGGGCTTCGGATGATTAGGGCCAAGAAAAGCGGTTCTGTTGAAAGTAGAGAATAATTAAAAAGCCATTTTTAATAGAAAAATCAAACATACACAAAATGTATCATAAGCAAAGGGGAGAGAGTAATTAAAATAATCCCAAGACTTAGCTGGAGTGGCTGGTCTGTATTTTGCCAGATTTAGTGCATTGCTTTGCAGTTTACAAGGAACAGTCACAAAAATCAGATTCAGCTGTTTATATGGTACTTTGTAAATTGCAAAAGCACTGTATAAATATTATAATAAAAATAATTTCTGTGAGAAACAAAAATGGACACTGAAATTAAAGATACCTTTAATCAGAGATAGTTGTTCAGAATACTTAGTTTAAACCCTTTTAACAGGACTCAGTGAAGATCATGAACTTGTGCAGGAGGCCAAAGAACAGTAGTATGAGTGTGCTGTCTTGAGCAGTTAGCCGCAGAGGTGGCATCACGGTGCACTGTTTAAGTGCCTCAGCTCTGTCTCTTAAAAGCAGTGTGATCATTTACTATCTGTGCAAACGACTGAACTTTTGAGTCTGTTTCCTTCATCATAAAATGGAACTTCTGAATGTTTCCTGGTTCATAAAATGGAAATCATCACAACTACTTTCCAAGGTGGTTTACAGAATTAAATTGGAAAATATATGAAAAGTAATTACTAAGATCATGGTATCTGGTCCAATCACTTCATGGGAAATAGATGGGGAAACAGTGGAAACAGTGTCAGACTTTATTCTTCGGGGTTCCAAAATCACTGTAGATGGTGATTGCAACCATGAAATTAAAAGACGCTTACTCCTTGGAAGGAAAGTTATGACCAACCTACACAGCATATTCAAAAGTAGAGACATTACTTGGCCAACAAAGGTCCGTCTAGTCAGGGCTATGGTTTTTCCAGTGGTCATGTATGGATGCGAGAGTTGGACTGTGAAGAAAGCTGAGTGCCGAAGAATTGGTGCTTTTGAACTGTGGTGTTGGAGAAGACTCTGGAGAGTCCCTTGGACTGCAAGCAGATCCAACCAGTCCATTCTGAAGGAGATCAGTCCTGGGTGTTCTTTGGAAGGAGTGATGCTAAAGCTGAAACTCCAATACTTTGGCCACCTCATGCAAAGAGTTGACTCATTGGAAAAGACTTGGATGCTGGGAGGGATTGGGGGCAGGAGAAGAAGGGGACGACAGAGGATGAGATGGCTGGATGGCATCACTGACTTGATGAACGTGAGTCTGAGTGAACTCCGGGAGTTGGTGATGGACAGGGAGGCCTGGCGTGCTGAGATTCATGGGGTCGTAAAGAGTCGGACACGACTGAGCAACTGAACTGAACAGAAGTACAAAGTAAGTGATAGTTTTTAAGGCTTACCCAGTTTTACAAAGCTGTGATTGAGGTAATGGTGGAATGTCTAACAGAAATTTGGTTGGGTGATAAAAGACTAACACTATAGTGTGAATTCAGGAGCTGAAGGAATGAGCTAGTATAAAGGGAAAAGCTAACATTATTTTGGTTCTTTCTTTGACATGTTAAACACTTAGCAGCCATAGAGAATACCACCTTCCTATCTTCTCCCTTCTCAGCTGCCTCTTCTTCCTAAAAATCAAGTGATACTTTTTAGGTGCTTCTTCCTAAAAATTCAAGGATCCAAGAGGAGGAGAGGAACTCTGTAAAATGATTTAAGTAATGTTAAAAGATAAATTGAGGCATAATAAAATTGAGTTTATTTGAACAAAAATCCGTTTGAATTGGACATTATGCCATTGATTGCCGTAGAAGGCACTCCGAGGAGTTGTACAGAATGGAAGACTTTTATAGGCAGAAGGGAGCAGGAACAAGAGAGTTAAACTAGGCAAAAAAGTAGATGGGTTACAGCAAACTTACTTCCTTTAGTGGATGGCAGGTGTCTACCAGGCAGATTACCCAACTAATGCTGATCAGATGATTCGTGATTGACTGGTTTGAGAGTCCATTTCTGGGAGAGCCAAAACTAATTAAGTTTGGTGACAGTAGGGCTTACCATAGGTCATTTTGTTTGGGGCCTGTTATATTGGTTTTTTATTAATAATTACTGTTATTTTACCACAAGACAGGTTTCCTAAAATTTCTTAAAAGCAGTAAGTACAAATTATTATGTAAAATAAATAAGCTATAAGGGTATATTATATAGCACATGGAATATAGCTGGAGTATAATCTAAAAAAATTATAACGAGTATAATCTATATTTTAATCACTCATATACCTAAAAATATTATAAATAAACCTAAGTAGAAAAGCAGTAATATAAAAATATTTATATTCCCATTAAAAATAAATGCATGCAACAGTAGTCAGTAGCTGATAGGCATTTACATGTGTGCTTAGTCACTCAGTCACGTCCTGCTCTTTGCTGCCCCAGGGACTGCAGCCCGCCAGGCTCCTCTGTCCATGGCGATTCTCCAGGCAAGAATGCTGGCTGGGTTGGGTTGCCATGCCCTCCTCCAGGGGATCTTCCCAGNAAAATAAATGCATGCAACAGTAGTCAGTAGCTGATAGGCATTTACATGTGTGCTTAGTCACTCAGTCACGTCCTGCTCTTTGCTGCCCCAGGGACTGCAGCCCGCCAGGCTCCTCTGTCCATGGCGATTCTCCAGGCAAGAATGCTGGCTGGGTTGGGTTGCCATGCCCTCCTCCAGGGGATCTTCCCAGCCCAGGGATCAAATCCAGGTCTCCCACATTGCAGGCAGATTCTTTACCAGCTGAGCTACCAAGGAAGTCCATTACATAAACTACCATATAATTTATATCACTTCTCCAAACATGACACTGCAAGTGACAGAGATGAGCTTAATCTTAAAATTTAAAAAAAAGCTTTAAAGCATGGTAATGATCACTGACCAATTAGTGTGTGTCAGCTCCATATTCTTTTTCTACCTTGTTTTACTGTTACATGACTCCTATGAGGTAGCCTATTCACATAGTTCTCCAGCAATGAACCCAAGGCTTAAGGATATTATCTGAAATTACTTGACTAGTGACTGGTGAAGTTGAGATTTAAAGTGTCTGATACAAAAGCCATGCTCTTAATATATGATGAACATATATTTATATCGTTTATGTGTTCTAAGAAAGATTGTGTTTTTTAGTGTTAAATCACTGAGAGTGTTTTTCCACAAATCTTTTCAGTTCAGTTCAGTCACTCAGTCATGTCTGACTCTTTGCGACCCCACGAATCGCAGCACGCCAGGCCNCACTGTTTCCCCATCTATTTCCCATGAAGTGATGGGACTGGATGCCGTGATCTTAGTTTTCTGAATGTTGAGCTTTAAGCCAACTTTTTCACTTTCACTTTCATCAAGAGGCTTTTTAGTTCCTCTTCACTTTCTGCCTTAAGGGTGGTGTCATCTGCATATCTGAAGTACTGCCATACTTAAACCTCCTTTTAAAAAGGATAGTCCAAGGAGAACAAAATATAGGGACACAGCCAAACATAACCTTTTCTTACTGAGTGGAAGGTTAAAATGTTCTCATTTTCCCTTTGTGTCCCACAGATGAAGAAAGCCCTTGATGAAGCCAATTTCAGATCAGTGGAAGTGTCCCGGACCAACCGAGAGCTGCGGCAGAAACTTACAGATCTGGAAAAGCTACTGAACAGCAGCAAGGAGAAAATAAAGAATCAAAGGGCCCAAATTAAGCTCCACTTGTCCGCCAAGGCGAATAATGCTCAGAACGTAGAGAGGATGAAGGTTGTCTGAGAAACCCTGTCTCCCCTCACCTCCTAGTATTGATGAGGACCCAGGCAGGCAGTGGTGTGGAGGAAGATGGTCTCAGAGCTCTAACACTGCCCTGTGATTTCTGGGAATTATAGCTACACCTGGGATGTGGGCAGACTGCCTTGAAGGGGATGGGTTCTCTCTTTTTTTCCAGCAAAGATACTGCTGCGTGAATGTTTGGCTGCTCATTAGCTGCCAGTGTCCCATCCTGGCTCCTAGCTGTCTCTCCCACAGTGATTGTATAGGACTTGGCTCTGTTGGGGTCAGTGGGCTGGATGGAAGAAGATCCCAGCAAGAACTGATAAAACTGGGTCTCGTGGGATTCTTTCTGTCATCCTATAGGCAAAAGAAGCAAGCCCGTTTTTCCACTGATTATCTTTCTATGTTATTTCCACATTTACTTTCAGCAAATAGAAACAGAATTGAGGCAAATGGAGCTAATTAAGGATCAGTATCAGAAAAAGAACTACGAACAGGTAGATGATGGCCACACACTGTTTACCATTCATTAAACTCCCAAACTTGGGCAGGTTCGCCAACCATCTCCCTCTTTGTGCCCTACAGTCACTGAGTATCCAGAAATTTGTATCTGAAATGACTAACCTGCAGAAGGAGATGCAGCTGTTGGCCAGGAGCCAGTATGATACCTCAGCACGGAATAAACAGCAAGAGCTGCGCCTTGAGGCCGAGCGGAAGCTGAGGCAGGAGCTGGAGCATCGGTGCCAGGTGAAAAGGCTTCCTAGGATTCCTCTCAGAGATGACCAGCAAGTGCCATGTGCTGAACCCAGCGTTAGGGCATATTGCTTTTCTAGGCTCTAGAGAAGAAGACAAATTTCCAAGTTGTTCATCCTAGCTAAGACCTCAGAATCATATCTAGGAAGAAGCCTGTAGCCTTGAATATGGCACTTCGTTGTCATTTTCGATGTAAGAAAAAAAAAAGAAACTCATTTTAAAAGAAAAGCTAAGGCTCTCATGTGCAAAGTACTAGTTACTAAGTAGGACTTCTGAATTTCATAGTCTTTCGGGAACTTTAGACTCCTTGGTTCTTCCCATAGCTCAGATCTATCTGTCTGTTGCCATTACAGGACTTTTGCCTATCCCCAACCTAATGAAAAGCATATTTTATTCCTGAAAAGGGACTTAAGGAGAGCATCAAGCTCTTGCCTTCCAACAGAGATTGTCTGCTACGAATATTATTCCCTCAGTTCTAGAAAGAAATGTTAATCACCTTTCCTCAGGAGAAGCAGTAAATCTATATCTGTCATCATATACAAATGTGTATACAGTCAAACTGAAAACAAGTTTTTAGCTTATAGTCTGGTAGCACCTGGTATTAGAAAGTATCCCATCATACTTTCATAATTTGGTTTGTCTTTTATTACAATATTGAAGGTTTTTCTCCCATATATGGCACATTGGGAGTTTGTAAAAATCTTTGTATCACATTTTCAGGAATTGGAAGAAACTATCAGACACCTAAAGAAATGTAAAGAGGCGACGGAGAATAAGCTGAAAGAAGCCAGTGTGGAATCAGAGCAGGTGAGCCAGACACATGAATGACCCTGAAACACAAAAGTCTCTGTAAAATCCTCCATTAACACAGTTGTCAGAAGTGCAAAAGGCAAGAACCAATACCTTACTCACTATTGCCTCTAATATGTTATAAAGAGCAAATAGTTTTAGAATAAGATTCTGTGTCTTGATAAGAGATGATAGAATACTGAAATACTGATATTAACTTGATAGTCCAAGTCCCTACCACTAGATATAAGGGAAGACCAGCATGTGTTTGGATTTTAGTGATTATTGTTTGACATGAAAGCAGAGATATTACTTTGCCAACTAAGGTCCATCTAGTTAAGGCTATGGTTTTTCCTGTGGTCATCTATGGATGTGAGAGTTGGACTGTGAAGAAAGCTGAACACTGAAGAATTGATGCTTTGAAGTGTGGTGTTGGAGAAGACTCTTGAGAGTCCCTTGGACTGCAAGGAGAGCCAACCAGTCCATCCTAAAGGAGACCAGTCCTGGGTGTTCATTGGAAAGACTGATGCTGAGGCTGAAACTCCAATACTTTGGCTACCTCATGCGAAGAGTTGACTCATTGGAAAAGACCCTGATGCTGGGAGGGATTGGAGGCAGGAGGAGAAGGGGACGACAGAGGGTGAGATGGCTGGATGGCATCACCGACTCAATACACATGAGTTTGGGTGAACTCCGGGAGTTGGTGATGGACAGGGAGTCCTGGTGTGCTGCGATTCATGGGGTTGCAAAGAGTCGGACACAACTGAGCAACTGAACTGGACTGAATAAAAATAGAAACACTTTACCACCAATAACTAGAAATATAAAGTATACCTTATTAATTTGTGAATTTGGTTTCTCTTAAATAGGCCTTTTTGAAGGTATTTAAAATCATAATTAAAAAAAATTTATTAAAATATAGCTGATTTATAACGTGCTAATTTCTGCTATGTAGCAGAGTGCTTCTGTTGTACATATATTCTTTTTCAGTGTGATTTATCACAGGATACTGACTTTAGTTCTCTGTGCTATACAGTAGGACCCTGTTGTTTATCCATCCTATGTATAGTCATTTGTATCTGCTAATCCCAAACTCTGAATCCTTTCCTCCCCGACTTCCTTCCCCCTTGATAAACACAAATTTGTTCTCTATGTCTGTGAGTCTGTTTCATAGATATGTTCATGTCTATCATATTTTGGATTCCATATATAAGTGCTATCATACAGTGTTTTTTTCTTTTTGACTTACTTCGCTTGGTATGATAATCTCTAGGTCCATCTGTGTTGCTGCCAATGGCATTATTTCATTCTTTCTTATAGATGAGTGATACTCCATTGTGTATATGGACCGTATCTTCATATGTTCGGCTATCGATGGACATTTAGGTTGTTTCCATGCCTTGTGCATGGTGCTGCTATGACCATAGGGGTGCATGTGTCATTTGGGATTATAGTTTTGTCCAGGTGTATGCCCAGGAGTAGGATTGCTGGATCGTGTGGTAACTCTGATTTTTTCGTATCCTGCATACTGTTCCCGTAGTGGCTGCACCAGGGTGTGTTCCCACGAACAGTGTAAGTGGGTTCCCTTTTCTCCACACCCTCACCAGGATTTGTTATTTATAGACTTTTTAATGATGGCCATTCTGACCAATGTGACATGGTATCTTCTTGTAGTTTTGATTTGCATTTCTCTAATAATTAGCAATATTGTGCATCTTTTCAAATGCCTACTGGCCATCTGTATGTCTTCTTTATAGAAATGTCTATTTACAAAACAAAAACCCACTTTTCAGTTGGGTTTTTTGTTGTTGATTTATAGGAGCTATTTGTAAAATCCTACATTTTTTAGAACTGGAAAAGATCTTCGAAATTATTAGTCTACCACGACCACCCCTCATTATCCAGGTAAGGGAAGAGATTCTTTAGCTAAAGGTAGCACAGTGACATTGCTGCCAGCTTGTCCCTTTTATAGCCATTAAAGTACATGACAGTATGACTTTCAGAATGGTATATTAAACGGATTATGGACTCCTGTTGTGAGTTTGCCAACTGTGACACTTACTATGCCTATAAGTAAAGTTACGTTTACATTGTTTAACTCCTTAGTTACCACATCTGTAGTAGGAAGTGGTTACCTACCACTGTTACTCTGATAGGTGGCTCGGAGTAAGTTTGAATATACGTTAGCTCCCTTCTCATTCACCGTACAAAAAGATATAATGTATGATGCCATTACAACCTCATTCCCTCCACTTCTGATAGAGTGCCGGAGAAAAGTGGGGTTTCGTGTGGGTGACAGAGGTGTCTACCGTCAGGATGCAGAGACTGGAAAACACTTAGCTTTGTGGCTTTCTAAGAATTAATGACAAGGGGAGCTCTGTTTTCTTCTCACACTTGTACCCACACTGTGCCCTGGTTAATATGAGACAGGTACATGACAGCACAGATTTGAGGACCTGTTACATGGCTGCACTAGGTGCTGGAGATAGAGGGCAAACAAGCCAGATGAAGCCTCTGCTCTCAAATTTGCCTTCTCAAGCAAGAAAGAAATATACTACTCTCTGAGAACTGAATCAAAACATGAAAATGCTGTTCATGAAACATAATAATCAAGAGAGGGAAGTTAGTCATTTTACTTTTTATTCTAGAGGATGTGTTGTAGAGCCATGTTGAAGCAACTTTTATATAAAGCCTGTTGGCTCCATGTTCAAAATATTAGAATATCCTAAATACTTAGTAGAGTGCCAGACACATATAGGCAGTCAGATATTTGTCAAGTAAGTGAAACTGATTCCAGATCATCTTCAAAGGCAGACTGTTAGAGGGACTGTTTTCAAGTCTAACAAAGATAATTTGGAAGTTTGTGCTTAGGGGCTAAAGTATAAGATATTTTGATAAAGGAAATAAAGAGTACAGTTTATACTAAGCTACTCCAGTGTTCTTGCTAATTTATTCTATTACTTTCATAAAACACAGCAGAAAAAAATCTAGTCTTTATAGATTAGAGAATCTGGAGAAGTATTTAGTCTTAGAGAACAGAACTCAAATTCCGAATGTGGTTCACACCACCATGTTAATTTTCAATGCTATCTGACACTTTCATGCCTGCCTTAACTTGACTCCTCTCTCACCTTACTTCATATCCAGAAAATATTAACAATATTTTATTAATGCAATGCTGCATGCATTCTTTAACTCCCCATTCAAAAATTATTCTCTCGTCTATAGGAGGATGTGGACATGCAAATAGGTTGCAAAGACCATGCAGTCAGAATGTGAGTCTTTAATAGCTAGGTAAAAAGTCTCTCAAACTGGCTATAGTAAGAAAACTTTCACACTAATGTGAAACCCACTTGCTAATTGTGAGGGGAAATAAAGCTTTTACATTATACAGTGTAAAAAGAGTCAAAGTAGCACACAAAAATACTTACAACTGTTTCTTTATTGTAATTTTTAATAACATTTATACGTTCAGATAACAGCTAACCTGGAAGAAGCTCACCGCTGGTTTAAGTGCAGATTTGACGGTCTACAACTTGAGCTGACCAAAAACCGGTTGCAGAGGCTTCCCCGGGAAGACAGGTGGCGGGAAGAGGTAGAATATTTAACTGTCTTAAGCAATTCTGGATTTGTTCCTTCTCAGATTTCTAATTACACAAGTTCTCTCTTCATCCAGCTACTCGCTCCACTAATTTGTAGATTTCTTTACAGTACTGCTTAGAAAACCAGTGAACTGAATTTCTTTCTTTAAAGTTCTACTTCTCCCATGCTGTCTAGATTAGAACCACCTATATTTATGGAAAAAAAAAAAAAAAAAAAAGATCTTCATGAAGACAAAATAGGTCCTCAGCTCTGCAATTGTTTTGAACAGTTTGGGGTGTGTGTTCTGTCCAACAGGACCAAGATAAAAGGCACAACAGCATATCAAACCAGTCTGCTCTGCATCGATGGGAGAATAAACGGAATAGACTTGTGCCCAAGAAATGCCACTCTGAACAAGAGAGAAAGTGATGTCCTTGACAGAGCAGCTTCTTCAACTTAGAACAGCTTCATCACCCTGATTGCCTAAGTCCAGCAACCAGGGCTGGCCTGTTTCTACAGTCATCAGAACATGAAGTCTTTGATGTGGGCTGAGGATTTTGGACCTAAGTTTATCCTTTTATGAATTCTTCGATATCAATTCACAACCATCCCATCTTTTTTGTCCCTTTCCCTATTTTCCACCCAATAAATTTATATTCATGTGTTTTATGATAGGAGATGTTGTTGCATGATACTTGGCTGTTTTTCCTAAGTAAATTTCATCAAAAAGCATTTAATGAGGTACGGATGATAGACTTTCAGTGAAATGTTCTAGTCTAACATCTAGTAGATAATCCCTGGTAATACAGTAACCTGGAAAAAGGTAAAAACTTTCCCGCTGTCTAGTAAACATATATTTTTCTATGTGAGGTAATTACTAGCACACCTTTAATAAAACCGTGTCTCTTTTTATATAAGATATCTCAGAGATTGTATTTGCAGCTTCCTTCGACATTTACAGTTACTGAATTCTGCTCCATGAGATTATGCCAAGCTCTCTCTTACCATACAGTAAGCAATAAATTCAGCTTTACCTTTTCATTTCAGATAGAGTAGTGGATTAAGTTAATCCAGACCTAAAATATGTAACTAACTGGCATAATGCTTCACTTAATTGATGATCAAGTAATGATAGCTGCTGGTAATAAATAAATCATAATAAATCAAGTGACCAATTATGAAACTGGAGAGAATATCAAATATAAAACTCAGAGGTTGATGAGCCTACCACTCCATAGCTGATTAAAAAAAAAAAAAACAACGCAGCTGAATTTACTGCTGGATTTGTTTTACTGTGGTAGGGAAGAACTGTGTTGGTCGAACACAGTCCTCCCTGATCAGAGCCAGCATCTGATCTTATATAGGATTTTAAGGAAGCATGGAGTTCAAGCACTGGAAGACTTTCAGAAGCTTAAATGAGTCGACATTGTAGAAGTGTAGTTACTTGGGTAAGACCATTGTTGATTAACTGACATTCAGAGGCAAGTTTATTGGAATGTGTCCATTTCTGTATCTGACCCTCAAGTTGTTGAACTCCTCTGGTGTTTATCTCTTTGGATTCTATAAACATGGGGCTTCCCTGGTGGTTCAGACGGTAAAGAATCTGCCTGCAATGCAGGAACCAGGGTTCAATCCCTGGGTCGGGAAGATCCTCTGGAGAAGGGAATGGCTACCCACTCCAGTATCCTTGCCTGAAGAATTCCATGGACAAGGGAGCCTGGCAGGCTACAAGTCCATGGGATCACAAAGAGTCGAACACTAGTCATTTTGACAGTACTGGGGAGTCAGAATCTTAAAACAGCCTAGGAGCCCCACAGAACAATTAACCTTGGTCCTGGGATGGCACTAAAAACCATGGTCCTGAATTCTGCATAGGAATATGGTCCCAATTACTGCACAAGAATGATCAGCCTTAATGGGTTGTAAATACATTGTCCCTGAGTGTTACGATTACTTGCAAAGAATACTAACATCTTCATCCAGAACAAGAGAGAATAATTAGATTGGTGATCATTTCTAGTCAGGCTTATAGTTAAAACTGCCTATTTAGTGTGATGATTTTGTTAAAGTATTTCTGTGCTATTTTTAAAGTGTTTTTATAGTACTTGAAGAGTGTCTATCATACATACTACCTTCTATTATGACCCTCTACTTTCATGTGAAATAACCAAAAACCAGACAAAAATATGACACTGATTTTTAAGACACTGAACATCGTGCACCCTGTGATACTTTGAGAGAAAAGGGACAAGTGAAGTGAGCTCTTCTGTTGCCTCAGCTTACAGCCTAGAAGGTGAAATGAGGGTGGGTCCCTGAATTAAAGAATGAGAACACAGAGTCCAGGGAAGACACTGGCTGCTAGGGTTCCAGGACAGAGTATGAGATAGGAGAGAGCTGCACAGAGGGGAATCTCAGAGATGTCCTAAAGGCCCCCTTTGGATATTCAACTGACTACTGGTCAGCACATGCTTGAGAGAGAATCTGTCTAAGGTTGGAGACAGGGCCACCCAAAAGGGCTATAAGTGAGAATGCCCAGCACATACACACACAGTACCGGTTCCCACCAGCCAGAATCAGACCCCTTATGGTTTATAAGCTTTGGGTAGCATCTACAACAGGGTCTTGCCTCAGTAGTAGAGACTAGTGAGCCCTAGAGTCAACAGTGCTGTGCTCCTAACTTAATACCATGACCCCAAACAACCCACATCCAAGTAGCTGCATTTCAAAACAGCTTAAGAATATTTAGAATACAAAAATATACACATCAATCTAAAATCATGATTTCTGGCATCCAAAATTATCAGACATGCAAAGAAGCAGGAAAATAGGACCCATAATGTGAAAATCAAATTGACCCCAAACTAATACAAACCACTTCAGCATTCTTGCCTTGAGAACCCCATGAGCAGTATGGAAAGGTCAGAAGAGATCCAATATGCTGCTGGAGAAGAGTGGAGAAATAGCTCCAGAAGGAATGAAGAGGCTGAGCCAAAGTGGAAACAACGCCCAGTGTTGCAGATGTGTCTGGAGGTGAAAGTCTGATGCAGTAAAGAACAATATTGCATAGAAACCTGGAATGTTAGGTCCATGGATGGTCAATTGGAAATGGTCAAACAGGAGATGGCAGGAGGGAACATCGCGATTTTAGCAATCAGCGGACTGAGATGGACTGCAATTGTTCTGAAGCAAGGAGACTAAGCCATGGCTACTGCTGATTTAGAGACAGGCAATGCCATGTTGTTAACACCCCAAGAGCCCAGCCTAACCTTTCCATGTTACTATGAAAAGAGAACTATGAAAATCCAGTAAGAGTTCATCTGAACTCAGTAATGAACTTTAGCCTATGAAGTCTTTTACCCTTGGGTATTCTGTGACCATAGCCAAAAGAAACTTGGCAATTTTTTGGTTAGCTTTATTGACCAGAGTTCAATCCCTGGGTTGAGAAGATCCCTTGGAGCAAGGAATGGCTATCCACACCAGTATTCTTGCCTGAGGAATTCCATGGACTGAGGAGCCTGGCAAGATATAGTCCATGGGGTTACAAAGAGTCAGACACTACTAAGTGACTTTCATTGAGGTATAACTGACAAGTTGTAAGATATTTAAAGTATACATTGTGATACCTTGATGAACACTGATTGTTCTCATCTAGTTAACACATCCATCACCTCACACCTTTAAAAAATATCTGGTGACAGCATTTAATTTATACCCCATTAGTAAATTTTAGTTATATAATACCCTATTATCAACCACAATCATCATGGTATACATTATTCATCTTATAACTGAAAGATATAAGATGCACCCTATTTTCCCCTATCTCCCAAAATCTGGAAATCACTTTTTCTAATCCCTGTTTCTGTGAGTTTGATCTTTTGGATTCCACATGTAAGTATCTTTGGTAATATCTTGAGTCATTTCTTTAGTGTAGATATTCTAATGTCACATCAACTATGATGGTACTGCAGTATATTTTCTCTGGAAGTAGATCCTGCCTGTTAAATCTGTAGGTGTCACAAAGAATAAAATAATATTTCTCCGAGAGTGATCCCAAAATATCAGATGTGAGTGGAGACTTAGAATTGTTATAAATTCCCATTTTCAAGAGTGGCTCCAGTAGACCAAATTAAGTTTATTTCTTCTCAAGCTTCTGTAATAACATTTTCAAATTCATCATCTTTTATCATATCAGTCATTTTTACATTAAGACAAAATTCCTCTCTCACTCTCACTGGAAGTTAATTTGCTGTTCTTTTTGCTTTTTACACAACTTCAACACTTTGGTCTGAAGATCTGATGTTCCAAAGTGATGAGATTGTGAAGTGAAAGTTAGTCACTTAGTTGTGTCCAACTCTTTTTGACCCCATGGACTGTAGCCCCCAAGGCTCCTCTGTCCATGGAATTCTCCAGACAGGAAAACTGGAGTGGTGGGTGGCCATTCTCTTCTCCAGGAGATCGTCCCAACCCTAGGATCGAAGCTGGGTCTCCTGCACTGCAGGCAGATTCTTTACCACCTGAGTCACCATTAAGTGTAGATAACACTAATACCTAAGAAGGTTATATTATTCCACTTGGGAATTTAGAGGAAGGATGAGGAACTGTTGTGGAGATTCATGTCTCCCTCAGAGTAACCATGATTAGACAGATTTTGGATTGTCTTTCAGGTTCTTAGCTAGTCGGACAATTGTTATTTCAGTGCCCCTTTCACTTGCACTGTCTGTCTCCTGATTGCTTTATGTATAGGCTTCCAATTCTTAACAAACCAATTTTATCTAGAGACCTTGTTTACTTTACCTTGCTTACCTTGTTTACTTTCTAATGCTCTCTACAAACATCTGATCACATATTTTCTAAAAATAGTTTCACATTAATTTTTTCTTATTATAACAAATTCCCTAGTTTATATTTGAGCCTATATTTCAGCCTATTAAAAAAGGGAAGACAAAACCGCCTTTACTTCTGCCATGGGGCCTACCCCAAAATACTTCTGAAAATTCTCAGCTGCACACAGAACCTTCTCCAGGGTAGATCACATCCTGGGCCATAAATCTAGCGTTGGTAAATTCAAAAAAACTGAAATCATTCCAAGCATCTTTCCTGACCACAATGCAGTAAGATTAGATGTCAATTACAAAAGAAGAAAAAAAGAATTAAAAATTCCAACACATGGAGGCTAAATAACACGCTTCTGAATGACCAACAAATCAAAAAAATCAAAATATGCATAGAAATGAATGAAAATGAAAACACAACAACCCAAAACCTATGGGACACTGTAAAAGCAGTGCTAAAGGAAATGTTCATAGCAATACAGGCATACCTCAAGAAACAAGAAAAAAGTCAAATAACCTAACTCTATACCTAAAGCAACTAGAAAAGGAAGAAATGAAGAACCCCAGGGTTAATAGAAGGAAAGAAATCTTAAAAATTATGGCAGAAATAAATGCAAAAGAAACAAAAGAGACCATAGCAAAAATCTATAAAAATCAACTAGCTAAAAGCTGGTTCTTTGAGAAGATGAAATTGACAAACCATTAGCCAGATTCATCAAGAAACAAAGGGAGAAGAATCAAATCCACAAAATTAGAAATGAAAATAGAGAAATTACAACAAACAGTACAGAAATACAACTATATGCCAATAAAATGGACAGCTTGGAAGAAATGGACAAATAATTAGAAAAGTGTAACTTTCCAAAAATGAACCAGGAAGAAATATAAAATCTTAACAAACCCATCACAAGCATGGAAATCAAAACTGTAATCAGAAATCTTCCAGCAAACAAAAGCCCAGGACCAGACGGCTTCATAGCTGAATTCTACCAAAAATTTAGAGAAGAGCTAACAGGTGTTAGCTCTTGCTCAAACTCTTCCAGTAAATTGCAGAGGAAGGTAAACTTCCAAACTCATTCTATGAGGCCACCATCACCCTAATACCAAAACCAAACAAAGATGCCACAAAAATAGAAAACAGGCCAATATCACTGATAACCATAGATGCAAAAATCCTTAACAAAATTCTAGCAAATAGAATCCAACAACATATTAAAAAAGATCATACATCATGACCAAGTGGGCTTTATCCCAGGGATGCAAGGACTCTTTAATATCTGCAAATCAATCAGTATAATACACCACATTAACAAATTGAAAGATAAAAACCATATGATTATCTCAATAGATGCAGAGAAGGCCTTTGACAAAATTCAACATCCATTTATGATAAAAAGCCTCCAGAAAGCATGACGAGAAGGAACATACCTCAACATAATAAAAGCTATATATGACAAATCCACAGCAAACATTATTCTCAATGGTGAAAAATTGAAAGCATTTCCCCTAAAGTCAGGAACAAGATGAGGGTGCCCACTCTCACTACTACTATTCAACATAGTTTTGGAAGTTTTAGCCACAGAATCAGAGAAGAAAAAGAAAAGGAATCCAGACTGGAAAAGAAGAAGCAAAACTCTCACTGTTTGCAGATGACATGATCCTTTACATAGGAAACCCTAAAGACTCCACCAGAAAATTACTNATGAGGGTGCCCACTCTCACTACTACTATTCAACATAGTTTTGGAAGTTTTAGCCACAGAATCAGAGAAGAAAAAGAAAAGGAATCCAGACTGGAAAAGAAGAAGCAAAACTCTCACTGTTTGCAGATGACATGATCCTTTACATAGGAAACCCTAAAGACTCCACCAGAAAATTACTAGAGCTAATCAATGAATACTGTAAAGTTGTAGGATATAAAATCAACACACAGAAATCCTTTGCATTCCTATGCACTAATAATGAGAAAACAGAGAAATTAAGGAAACAATCCCATTCACCATTGCAACGAAAAGAATAAAANCCTACCACCCTTATGGCAGAAAGTGAAGAGGAACTAAAAAGACTCTTGATGAAAGTGAAAGAGGAGAGTGAAAAAGTTGGCTTAAAGCTCAACATTCAGAAAACTAAGATCATGGCATCTGGTCCCATCACTTCATGGCAAATAGATGGGGAAACAGTGGAAACGGTGTTAGACTTTATTTTTGGGGGGCTCCAAAATCACGGCAGATGGTGATTACAGCCATGAAATTAAAAGATGCTCACTCCTTGGAAGGAAAGTTATGACAAACCTAGATAGCATATTGAAAAGCAGAGACACTACTTTGCCAACAAAGATCCTTNTTAGACTTTATTTTTGGGGGGCTCCAAAATCACGGCAGATGGTGATTACAGCCATGAAATTAAAAGATGCTCACTCCTTGGAAGGAAAGTTATGACAAACCTAGATAGCATATTGAAAAGCAGAGACACTACTTTGCCAACAAAGATCCTTCTAGTCAAGGCTATGGTTTTTCCAGTGGTCATGTATAGATGTGAGAGTTGGATTGTGAAGAAAGCTGAGAGCCAAAAAGTTGCTGCTTTTGAACTGTGGTGTTGGAGAAACTGCAAGGAGATCCAACCAGTCCATTCTGAAGGAGATCTGTCCTAGGTGTTCATTGGAAGGACTGATGCTGAAGCTGAAACTCCAATACTTTGGCCATCTCATGTGAAGAGTTGACTCATTGGAAAAGACTCTGTTGCTGGGAGGGATTGGGGGCAGGAGGAGAAGGGGACGACAGAGGATGAGATGGCTGAATGGCACCACTGACTCGATGGACATGAGTTTGAGTAAGTTCCAGGAGTTGGTGTTGGACAGGGAGGCCTGGCGTGCTGTGATTCATGGGGTCACAAGAAGTTGGACACGACTGAGCGACTCAACTGAACTGATACTTATAGGAAATTGCCGGGAGCCAGCACTGGACATCCCACCCATGACAAGGTCATGCAGAGCAGACCTGACAAGCAAGGCGGATCAGGACTCAAGGGACTCCCTGGACCTGCTCTAGCATCTACCCCAAACCAAAATCTGTCTGTCTACTGTTCACTATATTATGCCTTTCACCAACTCTTCTGACATTAACAAGGGCCTATCCCTGACCACCTTTCTCTGGAGAAAATCAACTTAGGGCTCTAGTTGATAAGTCTCCTGGGCATGAAAGGAGCATTTCAATTCAAACTCCCCTGTTAGCATTCTAGCTTGCTTGGCAGGTTTATCCAGACTCTTGCAACTACGCATATGATTTTTCACAAACCATGATATGGGAAGCCTAAGCATTCTAAAAATATAGAACCCTTCGAGGGGTGAAAAAGTTTTATTAAAGTAATACTGGTGAAGGGTTTCATTGTTGAGTCAATGCTTGCTGCCAAGTTCCCATATCCCTTATCTATTGTGTGCCCGGGAGTCCATTAGTTAATATAGTTGGAATGTAAGAAAAACAAGTAGTAGCCTTGGTATTAACCACATCAGACCTTTGAGCTAATAAGTTCTGTTTTTGTTGTAACCCACTGCACCTTTGCTCCATGAGAATGTAACTCTGTTTAGTACTTTCTGAGGCTGACACAGATTAGAGGTATAAAGAAAAAACACTTCAAGGGAAAACAAGTTTTCTGGTTGATCAACCTTTATCAAAAAAGGGTCATAAAATCTCAACAGGCCTCCAAGGCCAGAAGATAATGTACACAACATAAGACCCTTGTTTATGGGAAAGGTATGCAGAAAAAAATCCTGGTTTCGATAAGGGCAAAACTGCTGGAATGTTTGAGCTGACTCTGCATGACCTTGCCTCTTTCATTTTCCTCTATGTACAAGTCAGGGTATAAAAGCTCTTTCTGAAAACAAAGTTAAGGGCCTTGCTTACTGGAGCTTGGTCTCCCCTTGTCATTCATTCGTTTCCCAATGCCGTTCATCCTGAGGGTATCCCTGGACTCTGCTGAGGCTGGACTCCAGCAGGAAATGTATTATTAGCTTTTACGTTATAGATCTTTGGATTTCCTTGCTTGTTACAAAATTAGCTGTATTAAAATTAATGAAAAAATTTAATTTCGGTACTAAATTTTTCTTAACATATCCAATAGCATCTAATACAATAAACATTCTATAAATATTTGTGGAAGGAGAGATGGGGTTTAAATATCTTTCATAGGGAGAAAAAGATAACTATTAAATCATTAATGGTATGACAGAACATTGTAGAACCTCTGTATGATCAGTGTGAGGGAGATACTTGATCAGGCTGGCAAAATAAAATAGGAAAAAGTGAAAAAGGCAAAGTAAAATAAACTATAGGCTCCAATGGAAGAGATAAGGTCAATAATGCAGTTACTCTGATAAATGTAAATAGGTTGAATTTACCTATTAAATTTAAAAAGTCTTTAATGTTGGGTGTAAAACCTGACCTAGGTGTTATTCACCTAACTCAGCTAGATGTTGTATACCTCTCAAACACATAAAACAAACTGAATACTTAACAAAAAGGATCCTATTCAGGATCCACAAATATCATCAAAATATCTTAGAATACACTTAGCAAGGTAAGTGTAAGATGTGTATGGATAAAAGCTATAAAACTTTAGTGAATGTATTAGTTTTCTACTGCTTCAGTAACAAATAGCCACAAACTTAGTGTCTTCTTGTTGTTGTTGTTCAGTCACTCAGTCATGCCCTACTCTTTGCAACCCCATGGACTGCAGCATGCCAGGCTTACCTGTCCTTCACCATCTCCTGGAGCTTGCTCAAACTCATTCCATTGAGTCAGCAATGCCATCCAACCGTCTCAGCCTCTGTTGTCCCCTTTTCCTCCTGCCTTCATTCTTTCCCAGCAACAAGGTCCTTTCTAATGAGTTGGCTCTTTGCATCAGGTAGTCAAAGGATTGGAGCTTTAGCATCAGTCCTTCCAATGAATATTCAGGAGTTATTTCCTTTAGGATGGACTGGTTTGATCTCCTTGCAGTCCAAGGGAGTCTTGTCAAGAGTCTTCTCCAATACCACAGTTCAAAAGCATCAATTCCTCAGTGCTCAGACTTCATTATGGTCCAACTCTCACATCCATACATGACTACTGGAAAAACCATAGCTTTGACTAGATGGACCTTTATTGGGAAAGTAATGTCTTCTTTTTAATATGCTATTTAGGCAATCACAGTTTTTCTTCCAAGGAGCAAGCGTCTTTTAATTTCATGGCTGCAGCCACCATCTGCAGTGATTTTTAGAGCCCAAGAAAATAAGTCTTAACAGTGTCTTAACCAACCCCAATTTCTTAACAGTTCTGTGAGATGGGTCGCTGGTCTAAAGTCACGGTATCAGCAGGGCTGCCAGTGCATTCTTTCAGGAGACCTAGGGGCAAATCCCCAACATTTTGCTCAGTCAGGTATTGGAGGAATTCTGTTCTGAGATTGTAGGACAAAGAGCTCTAGTTCCTTGGTGCTGCCAGCAGGGAGCCATCCTTAGTTCCCACAGACCTCTCTGAGTCCTTGCAGATATTCCATAACATTTCAGAAACAGCAGTGAAGGGTGGAAATTTTCTCTTGCTTTGAGTCTCTCCTCTGATTAGATTGGGCTACCCTATATAATCCAGGATGTGATTTTGTATCTTCCCTCCAAAAAGTGTGGCCTTTGTAACAATCTCACCCTTGATTTGCAAAGCAGCTAATTAAAAATTCTCCTTACAGAAGTGGTAAATTCATTGGATGAAAACTTAAGGCAACTGTCATGTTTAGTAACAATGTGTGTGTGTGTGTGTGTCTGTGTGTGTGTTTGTGTGACAGTCACTCAGTCGTGTCTGACTCTGTGACTCCATGAACTGTAGACCACCAGGCTTCCCTGTCCATGGAATTCTTCAGACAAGAATACTGGAATGGATTGCCATTCCCTTCTGCAGAGGCTCTTCCTAACCCAGGGATTGAACCCTGGTCTCCTGCATCGCAGGCAGCTTCTTTACCACTTGAGCTACAGGGAAATCCTTATTATTAACAATTAATATGTCTAAAATGGTCATCTGAGTTAAATTAACCCATTCCAGTTCATTTTAGTTCTGTGATTCCTAAAATGTTTATGTTCACTCTTGCCATCTCCTGTTTGACCACTTCCAATTTGCCATGATTCATGGATCTGACATTCCAGGTTCCTTTGCAGTATTACTCTTTACAGCATCAGACCTTGCTTCCATCCCCAGTCACATCCACAGCTGGGTGTTGTTTTTGCTTTGGCTCTGTCTCTTCATTCTTTCTGGAGTTATTTCTCCACTGATCTCCAGTAACATATTGGGCACCTATCGACCTGGGGGGGTGATCTTTCAGTATCCTATCATTTTGCCTTTTCATACTGTTCATGGGGTTCTCAAAACAAGAATACTGAAGTGGTTTGCCATTCCCTTCTCCAGTGGACCCCATTCTGTCAGACCTCTCCACCATGACCCACCTGTCTTGGGTAGCCCTACACGGCATGGCTCATAGTTTCATTGAGTTAGACAAGGCTGTGGTTCATGTGATTAGATTGGTTAGCTTTCTGTGATTGTGGTTTTCAGTTTGTCTGCCCTCTGATGGGGAGAAGGCAATGACAACCCACTCTAGTACTCTTGCCTGGAAAATCCCATGAATGGAGGAGCCTGGTAGACTGCAGTCCATGAGGTCGCTAAGAGTCGGGTACGACTGAGCGACTTCACTTTCACTTTTCACCTTCATGCATTGGAGAAGGAAATGGCAACCTGCTCCAGGATTCTTGCCTGGAGAATCCCAGGGATGGAGGAGCCTAGTGGGCTGCCGTCTATGGGGTCGCATAGAGTCTGACACGACTGAAGGATTTAGCAGCAGCAACAGCAGCCCTCTGATGGAGAAGGATAAGAGGCTTATGGAAGCTTCCTGATGGGAGAGACTGGCTGAGGGATAAACTTGGTCTTGTTCTTATGGGTGGGGCCATGCTTAGTAAATCTTTAATCCAAATTTCCACTGATGAGTAGAACTGTGTTCCCTCCCTGCTATTTACCTGGGGCCAAACTATGGTGTGGAGAAGGCAATGGCACCCCACTCCAGTACTCTTGCCTGGAAAATCCCATGGACGGAGGAGCCTGGTAGACTGCAGTCCATGGGGTCGCTAAGAGTCGGGCACGACAGAGCGACTTCACTTTCACTTTTCACTTTCATACATTGAAGAAGGAAATGGCAGCCCACTCCAGTGTTCTTGCTTGAAGAATCCCAGGGACGGGGGAGCCTGGTGGGCTGCCATCTATGGGGTGGCACAGAGTTGGACACGACTGAAGTGACTTAGCAGTAAACTATGGTGGAGGTAATGAAGATAATTGTGACCTCCTTCAAAACATCCCATGCATGTACTGCTACACTCAGTGCCCCCAACCCTGCAGGAGGCCATCACCAACCCACACCTCCACTGGAGACTCCTGGACACTCACAGGCAAGTCTGGGTCAGTCTGCTGCACTCAATATGCCAACAAATTTGGAAAACTCAGCAGTGGCCACAGGACNCCACTATTTTTCCTACTACACTATTCTTTCCTAATCTAATCTTATATTTCTAATTAAATAAATCTCTCATTGCTGACTCCGTCCACCCTTTGAATTCCCTGGATCCACTGGAGCTGGACCCCGGCAACTACAATATTGTAAAGTAATTAGCCTCCAATTAAATAATCTTTTTTAAAAAGTTGACAGTATTTGACTATGAAAACAAAGAAAAAAGAACAGATGTAAGAAACTTGGCTATTTGGTAATATTTGGCATCTCAAGAGCATTTATTCCAGGCTCTTATCTCTGGTGATCTCTCACCTCATTTACTAAGATGGCTCTTATTTTAGCACTGCACTATACTATAGTATGTTCTCCAACTTGGATTTCTATGGGCAGTAGAGATTCTATAAACCATTTGCTAATGTAATCCATTTTCTAGATAGAAACAATGTACAATATGTAGAAGACTAAAACAGACTGTGGAATACTTCCTGGGGAATATTTTCTGGGGAATACCAACCCTAGAAAGAGCTGCTGATTACAGAGTGCTTCTCTTTTTTTATATAGTTCAAATAGGAGATCCAGGGTTGAATCTCTTTGGAAGGACTAATCCCATGCCCACCCTCCACCCATCACTGTGACTTGAAAGATGAATATATACTGACTGGTTAGGTCTCTGTGTGAGATGTGTCCATCTCTGAAACTGAATGTAGTTCCCCAAAGGAAATCTAAGTGATATTCCCAGAAGAAAGGGGAAATGGAATTGGACTAAATCAAAACTTTGTAATACACCAAGGTCGCTGGTGAACTTCCTGCATACTGCAGCCAGAGTCTGAGCAGGGAATCAGTCAGTTCAGTCACTCAGTCATGTCTGACTCTTTATGACTTCATGGATCACAGCATGCCAGGACTCCCTGTCCATCACCAACTCCTGGAGTTTACCAAAACTCATGTCCATTGGGTCAGTGATCCCATCCAGCCATCTCATCCTCTGTCGTCCCCTTCTCCTCCTGCCCCCAATCTCTCCCAGCATCAGGGTCTTTTCCAGTGAGTCAACTCTTCGCATGAGGTGGCCAAAGTATTAGAGCAAGGAATAGGGCCCTCATACTGACACTCCTTTTCCTCCAGAGCATTGATATAAGACAGCCACAAGCAAGCTGTCAAGAGCTTCCTGATGCTTTTAAAACTGATTCATCAGTTACCTATGCATAATAAGGGCTTTTGGGTAACTAAAGACATGCAGCTGCTTAGCTATCTGCCTCCTAGTATTTCCTTCACAAGCAATATAAAACGAGAAAAGTCACTTCTACACAAAACTATACTATAAAACTCAAAAGCAGATAATGTCAAACCTTCAAAATAAGTAAAGATGATGGGAAAAAAATCACCAAATTCCCATGCATGCTCTCTCACACTTCTCCACCCCTCCCTCATTAAAACACTCCGTGGCAGACAAAGGCAGACCAAAATAACTGCACTGAAGACAGAAAAAGGAAACTAGTGAAGGAGTCTAAGGCTGATGTGGAACTGTCACCACAGAGACTAAATGCATCCTAGATCTGGAAATACTAAAAATTGTCCAGGCAAATGACAGCATGAGCTATAGGAAAGAAATTTCAAAGTATACATGATTTAAAAGGGACAGGCATGATTCAAGGGGGCACTCATCAAAATGCATAGATTCTAGAGGAGTTAAAAAAAAAAAGGCAAAAGGAATTGTTAAGGAGAAAAGAAAAGAAAAAAACAAAAAGGAAAATTTTGTGCCAGTAAGAAAAATGAGAAGTATAAACAACCATACATGTGAACAAGAGGAAAATTAAGTCCATATAGAGCTACTGTAGAAGGTCAGGAAGTGAAACTCCCTGCATCGCAAATGAGGAAAATTTCCCTCAATAAACGTTCATGAAGACATGAAAAGTGAATTTTCCAAGCAAACAGAAAAACTTTTGAGGATACAAACCACTGTGAAACTAATTCAAAATCTAAAGTCAGAAATGGACAAAAATCAGAAGTGAAAGGAGAGTTGTTTAAACTCAGGAAATAAATGAAAGAAAAAGGCAAAAGTATCTCAGATATGAGGAACAAATTAACAGGATACCCAAGAGAGAACAGATTCGGATGAAAATAAGTCATTGATGAAAGGCAGAAAACAACCAAGAATATGAAAGTGGCATAAAGTAAAAAAAAAGTCAGAGAAAAACTAAATGGAATGGAAGATATGTAAAGAAGGAATAATATTCATGTTATTGGAGGCCCTGAGGAAGAAAAAACAGTAAAATAGAATATTTTAAACTATAGCCCAAGCACACTTACCAAAAATAGAAAAAAAAAATGTATATCTGAATCTACATTATAAGGACTCTGAAGGTACCTGGGGAAAACTGATCAATTTTGATATACTAATAAAACTATCAGATATCAAAAACAAGATGTTATTGAAGTCTATAGGCAAAAAGATCAAATAAACAGCAGTAGAAACTAGCAACAGACATGTAGAAACTGGCAACAGACATTTAAAAACTAACACATCAAGCAAGGTAACAGTTGAGCAGCAGGATAAGCAGTGTTCTAAGGCCATGAGATTTCCTGCCCTCTGATACACACACCCATACCATTGCTGGGACTGTGCAAATGGTGATTTTACCCATGATTAGGTGATATATTACAACTGGCTATAAGAAAAGAAGATTATCCTGGTCTAATCACATGGATCTTTTAAAAACTGGTTTCCCCACAAGGTTATGAGGCAGGAGGTCCATGTCCCATCCCGCCAGCCCCAAGATAAAGTGATTGGAGATTTGTCCACTGTGGACCAATATCCCAAGACAAGAATGGCAGGACAGTTGAGAGAAGAGTCTGGGTCCTGACCAGATAGAAAGTAAGAGACCACATATTTCTCATTCTCAGAGTCAGGAAACCTCCCCAACTATACATGCACAGAAAGCTCCTTGGAGGTCTACAAGGGAGTGAGGCTAACTGATGCAAAGCTACCCAAAGGCCTTTTAGGTGGAATCCATCTTGGCTAAGGAGATGTGGGCATACACATGGAAGGATTCTGGGATATACCAAATATGGACTCTGAACCAGGTAAATAAAACTGACTGGCCAAAGGAAACCCAGAAGAAATTCAAACTACCACGAGGGTGTGACTCAGTGACTCTCTTTCTCCTCCTAGTAAATATTTGCTTCCCTACTTTCCATCTTTGTGTGAATTCCTTTTCTGCAAAGCTGAAGGGCCAGGGCCTGGTCACTGACCACTGAAAGGTCTAGTGGCTAGGATTTAGTGCTCTCACTGCTGCAACCTGACCACAATCTCTGGCTAGTTAAATCAAAGCCTCACTTCAAGCTACTGTAGGCTGAAGCCACCCAAGATGAGATCAGTTACAGAAGGGAAAGTCAGAGATTTGAAGCACAAGACTTCATGTGCCTTTGTTGGCTTGAAGATGGAGTAGGCGCATGGCAAAATATATTTGTGGCTTCTAAAAGCTAAGAGCAGTCCCCAGCTGAAAGCCAGAGAGGAAGCATTGACCTCAGTTCTAAAAATGCAAAAAAGTAAAACAAACAAGCCAAAACACTGGATTCTGCCAACAACCAGGTTGAGCTACAAAGAAAATTCTTCCCCAGACCTCCATGGAGGAACACAGCCCTGCTGACACCTTGATTTCAGCCTGTGAAATCCAGAGTGAGACTGTAGCCTCAGAGAAACTATGAGACAATAAGTGTCTTTATTATTTTAATGGTTTATCATAGCAGCAATAAAAATACAAGTAACATTTAAAAAAAAAAAACTCTGAGAATGTGTATAAGAAAAAAGAAAACTTAAAGAATATATGTGAACTAAGGATTTTATACCCAGCTACATTGTCCTTTAAATATCAAGACTAAGAAAATTAATTATAAAAATATAAAAACATAGAGAATTGTGTGCCTGTACCCAGCAGCCCTTCTTAAGGAATTTGCAAGAGCAGAGGTCAGCAAATTTTTTCTATAAAAGGCCTGATAGTAAATATGATTTTTAAGAGTCATCTGTGGTTTCTGTCACACCTTACTCTTTTTCTGTGTGTGTTACATGTTTTTAAAAATATAGAGTAAAATTCTTAGCTCATAAGCCATACAAAAATGGGTTCTGGGTCAGATTTGGCCTGCGGGCTTTATCTGAACAATCTCTGTATTAAACAATTAGCCTCATCCAACCAAGTGATAACTGGGAAAATTTCAGGCAAAAGACTGATTGGGGTGAGCATTTAAAAACATAAATATATATAGCAACATATGAAGCAAAAGACAGAATAAGAATGAAAAACTGATGTAAAAATGTTACATATTATGACAGCAGAAATGCAACTACAAAAATGGTAAAAGGAAGAAGGAAATATAAAAATTGACTAGTACTATTGCTATGTAGGCCATAGTGAAGTGAAAGTACTGTCACTCAGTCATGTCTGACTCTGCAACTCGTGAACTGTAGCCCACCAAGTTCCTCTGTCCAAGGGATTCTCCAGGCAAGAATACTGGAGTGGGTTGCCATTTCCTTCTCCAGGGGATCTTCCTGACCCAGGGATCGAACCCAGGTCTCCCACATTGCAGGCAGATGCTTTAACCTCTGCACCACCAGGGAAGCCCTTAAATACAAGAATACCTCAGGTTTTCTCTCAGAAAACCTCCTATAGAGACACAGAACTTCAGATCCAAGTACTAACATCAAAGATTCCAAGGGAGGAAAAGAAGCCAGGTTGAAAGAAGGGGGAGGAGGCGGGAAAGGTGGGGGGCGAAAGGAGTGGCCTTACAGATGTCTCCTGCCACCTACAGATACTCAGGTGCCGAGAGTCAGCACCGGAGATCCTACCCATGACAAGATCATGTGGAGAAGACCTGGCAGGCAAGGCAGATCAGGACTCAAGGGACTCTCTGGACCTGCTCGAGCATCTACCCCAAACCAAAATCTGTCTGTCTACTGTATACTATATTGTGCCTTTCACCAACTCTTCTGACATTAACAGGGGGCTATCCCTGACCACCTTTCTCTGGAGAAAAATCAACTTAGGGCTCTAGTTGATAAGTTTTCTTGGCATGAAAGGAGCATTTCAATTCAAACCCCCCTGTCAGCATTCTAGCTTGCTTGGCAGGTTTATCCAGACTCTTGCAACTACACATATGATTGTTCACAAACCATGACACGGGAAGTCTAAGCATTGTAAAAATATAGAGCCCTTCGAGGGGTTAAAAAGTTTTATTAAAATAATACTGGTCTCAGGTGTACATGTACACCTGAGATGAGAAAAAAAAACAAAAAATACTGGTGAAGGGTTTCATTGTTGAGCCTATGCTTGCTGCCAAGTTCCCATATCTCTTATCCATTGTGTGCCTGAGAGTGCATTAGTTAATATAGTTGGAATGTAAGAAAAACAAGTAGTAGCCTTGGTATTAACCACATCAGACCTTTGAGCTAATAAGTTCTTTTTTGTAACCCACTGCACCTTTGCTCCATGAGAATGTAACTCTGTTTAGTACTTTCTGAGGCTGACACAGATTAGAGGTATAAAGAAAAAACATTTCAAGGGAAAACAAGTGTTCTGGTTGATCAACCTTTATCAAAAAAGGGTTATAAAATGTCCACAGGCCTCCATGGCCAGAAGATAACGTACACAACATAAGACTCTTGTTTATGGGAAAGGTATGTAGAAGAAATCCTGGTTTTGATAAGGGCAAAATTGATGGAATGTTGAGCTGACTCTGCATGACTCTGCATCTTTCACTTTGCTCTATGTACAACTCAGGGTATAAAAACCCCTTTTGAAAATGAAATTACAGGCCTGGCTCACTGAAGCTTGGTCTTCCCGTGTCATTCTTTTGTTTGCCAACGCTGTTCATCCTGAGGGTACCCCTGGATCCTGCTGAGGCTAGACTCCAGCACCCAGGCATTATGGGACTTTTCCCTGGGCCTCCAGAGAAGGGAGGACTGGAACTCAGCCCTACCAGAAATCAAACCAGACCAGAACCAGAATTCGAGTTCTCTGCCAAGAGGAGGTGATCAGTCTCCAATCCTCAGCTCAGGCTGAGGGCCCTTCGACCAGATTCCTGCGTCCAGGACTGGGGGACTAGAAAAACAGGGGAAGATAGGAAAGGTTAAGGAGAGGAAAGAGAGAGGGAAGGGAAGACAGGTCAATAAAGTCTCTTGTTCCTTACCAGTCGGAGCACTCTGGCCAGTTGTCTGCGTCAGGAAGAGACTAGGGACAAAAGGGTCCCAGTTGCAGCCACTGGGTCTGGTCCATTGGCAGGCGAGCTGGACCCTCAGTACCCAGAGTGGTCAGGATGTCAGTCTCAGCGAAGAATCCCACCAGAGTCACCATTTGTTGCAGGAAAGCAGACCCCTTTCCAGGGCCCGAAACTGGACTCTTGTCTAACACTTGGAAATGAATTGTCCAAGGAGACACATGTGCTGACAAAGCAAGAGACTTTACTGGGAAAGGGCACCTGGGTGGAATGCTCCAAGGCACTGTCAAAAGATGGAGAAGTGGATGGTTCCTCAATGGCTGGGGTGATCCTCTCACTCATTAGCATATGAGTTCACCCCACTTGCAAAACCTAGCCAGGCCTTCAGTTCAGTTCAGTCGCTCAGTAGTGTCAGACTCTTTGCGACCCCATGAATCGCAAGACGCCAGGCCTTAGGAGGGCATTAAAGGAAAAACAAAAGATTGATAAACTAGATAGCCAAAGGTTAAATAAAGAAACCAGAGTAAGAGCGTTTTTAAAAGTATAGGGGAAGCAGTTTAAGACAATGATGTAGGAAGATTCTGAACTCACCTCTTCCCACACACTCACAGAATATATAGCTAAATATGGGATCAGTCAGTCAGTTCAGTTGCTCAGTCATGTCCGATTCTTTGGAAACCCATGAATTGCAGTAATCCAGGCCTCCCTGTCCATCATCAAGTCCCGGAGTTCATTCAAACTCATGTCCATCGAGTCAGTAATGCCATCCAATGATTTCATCCTCTGTTGTCCCCTTTTCTTCCTGCCCCCAAGTACCTCCCAGCATCAGAATCTTTTCCAATGAGTCAATTCTTCACATGAGATGGCCAAAGTAATGGAATTTCAGCTTTAGCATCATTACTTCCAAAGAAATCCCAGGGCTGATCTCCTTTAGAATGGACTGGTTGTATCTCCTTGCAGTCCATGGGACTCTCAAGAGTCTTCTCCAACATCACAGTTCAAAATCATCAATTCTTCGGTGCTCAG